>JAQHUG010000574.1:304999-326643 GCA_028555095.1 Dicrostonyx torquatus | reverse complement strand
TATGTATGTATCTATATATGTATGTATGGGTGTGTTGTTAGACACATAATATACAAAAAACAAGTATTTGAAAGAATAATTTTCCTTCAAATGCTTAAGATTAAAGAACCTTAAGAATAAGACTACTTGTGTTTAAAATCTCAGTACTTATATTTACTGGGTTGTGACTCTGGGCAAATCTTTTGACACTCATTTTGGCAGAGGTAATTCTTTGTATTAGTGCTGTGCTGATTATACACTGAAGATTGAAAGATTGAAACAGTGTTTGCCAATCAGAAAGCAACCAAATGAGGAATCTGTTTCACAGACCACTTTCGTCATTGTCAAGTTCCAAAGAAACTCAGGACAAATGTCTAACTATGATGCCCATTAGCAAACTAAAGAGCTCACTAAGTGCTTGTGGCTCCCATCAGCTCTCCTCTCCCTGCCTGTGGCCTGCCCTGAACCTCCACAGGTCAGGGGCTTGCAGCTTCCCTTCCCTGCAGCTTCCTTTCCTCTAAAAACCTGCCATTTCAGCCAGACCATATGCTCCCTTGTTCACTTTGCCCTCTTGACTCTCTCTTGAGTCTCTTTATTCCTGTCTTTGTCCACTGTTCCTTGCTGTTGGTCCCTCCTCTTGGCCCTTTCCCCTCTCTTCTATTCCTCACTTGCTCTGCCCCACCCCGCTCTCCTCTCCTCTCAGGGTTCAGTCTGGACACTTCAGATGCCTCCAACTAAACTCTCATCTCCACAATAAAATCTTTCACCTCAACCATACACTGGAGCAATCATGTCCCCATTTTATTCAATCAGGTTCTGGCACAAAGAATGGACATGTTATTCATACCAAAGACTTATCGAGGTTCAAAAGAAGACCACTAATAAATGAAAGATAAAGAAAGCATCTTACACAATACAATGGAAAACTATACTTCACACCATAGCTATAGCATAATTTACTTATGGAACAAAACAACAACAACAACAACAAAACCTCTGCTGCTCTTTGTGTTTTCAGACTATGATTACTGCATCAGGGAGAAAAAAAAAACTCTCTGTAAATTTCAAAGGATTAATTCAATGTGGCTAAGCACAGGAATAATTTGTGATCTTGGTAAAAACACATGCTTCCTGTTTTTACTATAGAGGTTCTAATTCCTCATTACTGACATGGCTTTGGGCATCCAACATTTGGGAAACTGGCTGACAGATTTTTTTAAAAGGAAAAAAAACTGATTTAACAGTTACCTACTGCAGCTAAGTATCTATGCCATTATATGTCAAGGAATGCTAGCAAAGTCAGGTTCCAGATGACAGTTTATTGGGCCATAATCTCATTCCAAGGTGCCACTCTGAATTACCCTGCCCTCTTTAGGAACTTCCTGCCAACTATGCTTGTCCCTCCCTCTAGTGAGGGTTATAACATACTGAAGTTTTTGTAGAATGCTTACTAGAAATATATTAATACTCTAACACTCTGTTCTGTCAGTAATTAAAACTGATTAAATTTACTGGATCAGAAGTAATACTTTTTAATGAAGAATTTAAGCAATTGAAGCAGGTTCTTCATAACTGCTAAATTGGCATTTTTCAACCTGGGGGTCAAACAATCCCTTCACAGAAGTTGCTTAAGTCCATTGGACAACACAGATATTGTACATTATAATTATGTAGCAAAATCACAGTTGTTAAGTAGCCTTGAAAATAATTTTATTATTGGGGGCGGGGTCACCAAAACATGAAGAACTGTATTAAAGGGTTACATCATTAGGAAGTTTGAAAACCAATGTGCTAAATAATGAAAATAAAAAAGACCCTGCCTTATTGAGAACTTTTTTTCTACTCTACATCAGTTTGCTTTATTTTCCTAATGACCTTGTGAGATCAGCATCACTTCACCATCATGCTGATGGAGACACTGTCAGCTGGGCAGCTGAATAAACTGTTCAAGATTTCATGCACAGCCAAAGGATGAGCTAACAAAGTCAGACTTCCCACCAACCTTTTGTTCAGAACTTTTCCTCCTAACTAACAAGGGACAGCTATTTTTACCACAATGAAAGGTGTATTCGACCAAGGATTTTCCTAGTGTCTTCTCAATTTATCACAACACTCTCAGCAACCCTACCTTTTTAGTCTCTGCTGGAAGCACTCCACAGCCCCCACAATGAGTAGGCAGGGAAATTGGCAGCACAGGCCAGAGTCAGATTTAGTCAAACATCAATGCACTTGTAAAAGTCCTTGTTAAAAAAAATGTCTTTCATGCTCTGCCAAGCAGTGGAAGAGAGGCTGACATGCAGGTTGTATGAACTTTCCTCCCCAAACCTCTGAGTATTCTGCTCTGCAGCTTCCAATGTCTCTACAGATTTCTTCATCTCCTTGGTTGTTTTCAAAACATTTAGAAATGTCTTTCCCCACAGAACACATAAAATTTTTGGGTGCTCCTTTGGTATGCCACAGTGGTATGTGTTTATCATGTTAAGTAAGCTTCTAGCCTGACCCAGGTTGCAGTTTGCAGGACAGAAGGCAAACATCTGTACCTTTCTTCCTCCTTATGATAGCTATTGCTACTCACATCTGCTCCAGCCTTTCTGTATTTCTCCATTTGAAGCCTTTTCTGTAGATCTCTTAGTTTAGCAAAATTGGTGACATCTCACAATGAGGAACAGTAATTTCTCATCCTTGAGAAAAACTCTAGATAGAGCTGAGGGGACTTCATGACTGTGATGATTGTTTTCCAGCTCATTCCACTTCACTGATGCATTCAATCCCCTAATCACTGCATACTTGCCAAGGGCTTTGTTAGCCCTGGTGCTGATAAACCGCCTTTGGCTCCCAGCAGACAGTCAAAAGAGTTTCATAACAGCAGCCAGAGAATCACTGGGAATGCAGAGTATAGACATGCTTATTCAAGCTTTGGGATGCTCAGTAAACACTTATGGTCAGAGTGTGGGAAATTTAACTAGGATGACCAGACATGAGGACATATGCTGAGGTAAAAGTAGGCAGTTTTGGGGTCAGGAATATTCCAGATAATAAAGATACCGTGACCTGAGACCTAGAAGAAGAAAAGTGAACACACATTCATATGTTGAATGCATGGCATATGCTGGGAGATTATAGTGTACCCAAGTGAATATGGGATGTGTGTATATATATATATATATATATATATGATGTATGTGTGTGTGTGTGTGTGTGTGTGTGTGTGTGTGTGTGTGTGTGTTTCAGAGAAGGAGGAAGGAAGGTTGTAGTCTAAATGTGGAACAAGAGGGACGAGGAACTTCAAATGAAACTAGAATGGTTGGAATTGATGATCACCCCAGGTTCCAGCTAAGATTTTAAAGCCTGTTATACAATCAAGGAGTCAAATAGAAAATAGAAATGGCCCTACAACTAATGGCTGTCTTTTTATTCCTTTCTACATACATAAAGATCAGAAATACCAATGTGCACGGGGAATCTAGATTTAAAAATGTGTGTGACATGAAAGCAGAAAGGGGTCCTAGTGGGGTAAAGAAAGCGACCTGAGGAGGGAACACCAGAAAGTACTAAGAGGAAAAAAAAAATAGGTTGCATGTTTTCCCTCATATGTAGACTATATATGCATATTCATATATATTTTTATAACATATAGTCAGACAGGGAGAAATTTGAAGAATAAGTGAGATAAGTAATTGGGTAGAGAATGGATGATAGGGCTGGGGTTGTCAATATGAAAAAAGGGCAATGCCATATCCATGGACCTGTCATAGTAAAATTCATTATTTTATGTACCTAAAAAAGAAAGAAAAGAAACCCTGGCGTGGATGAAGTTCTAACTTCCTAAAGCCTGGATATCGGAACTTTCCCTCTTGAGGTTCTCTGATACTTCCCAAAGACTCCTCTGGACTTACTTAGTCTAACATGAGAAGCTGGATCCTGGTGTTAATAAGCACAAGGTACTGGAGACAGACAGCGTGGGTCTCATTTCTGATTCCAGTGGCTTATTCTGTAAACCAGGGTTAAGTACTTAAGACTTGGTGTCCTAGATCCTTATTTATAAAATAAAATGATGTTGATCTTTATGAGTTGTTTTGTATACTGAATACTCATTAAAAAAAAAAAAAACCTAGCATAGTCTACTGCATACATAAAAGCGGGCCTCGACCAATGTAATACTACTCTACTTATTACTGTTTCCAAGTTCCATCCTGAATCTGATCATTTAGGCTTTCTTAATTATCTAAAAATTTACTTCTTAATTAACATATAAAATGTTTAAGGCATGTTCATAGCAAGTAAGAGAATGGAGAGCAGAATGTCTTTATCTATTACATTATGCCTATGCAAGCACTTTGGGCCTCAGTATTTCTGTAATGAAAATATAATTTATTTCAATGGTATTGATACTCATATGAAATTCATGTAGTTGCTTCAGACTCTGGAATAATATATTGCATAAGTAACTGATATACACACTACATATGGAATAAATATCATTTCAATCTCATTTTATGCATAAATAAATGTTTACTAGTAAATTTTTTGAGGAATCCCATAAGAAGACAGAAAATTAACATTTAAAAAAGAAAATTAACATTTATTTCATCAAAGGCAATGTGAGTACAAATTCTTCTATAGCTATTTTAGGAACTGAAAATTGTACTAGCAACAGAATAATAGGGGCCTACGTCTGTTTCTCATTCCTATAACAAAATACCTGAAGGTAAGAAATTTCTAAAGAAAGAGTTCGCAGTTTTAGAAGCTGAGATTCAAATAGCACACCTCCCATTCTGAGACTCTCGGGCAATAAAGCCTTATGGTGGATACATTATGGAGGAAACAAGGTAGAAAGACAGGGTGGGACCAGAAGCCAGATAACCACAACCTACACCCTCAAGAATTAGCTCAGTGTCCCATAGAACTGTGTTAAGTCCTTTGGAGGGAAGTGGCCTAATGACCTTATTAGCCTCAACCACTGAAAGGTCCCATCGCCTTATAACACTACACAGTGAGGACCAAGCTTCCAACATATGAATTCTTGGATTGCAAATTGCATCCACACCTAATGGGAATAAAAGGAATGTGGGTAGGAGATCTTCCCTCAACATACACAAGGAATGGAGAGATACAAAGCAAACACAAAAGATGACCGAGAAAAGTTCCGTAGAAACATGAGTGCTAACCTCATAATACAATAATATCTAAAGAAATAGATATTTTATAATGCCAGATAATCCTCTATTTAAAAATAGTGCAGAAATGCATACATTTATGAGACTAAGTAAAGTGGGGTCTGGGCAGAAGGAAGACTGGCCCAAACAAACCTCTGTACTGTTTTCTGTGGGTGAGTGAATCATTCTTAACTGTTAAATTTCTGTACCTTTGTTTTCTCTCAGACTAGCCACCTTCTCTATTCCATTCTTTCACTTCAACCTCATTTTCAAGACACCTGAAGCCAAGTACAAAAGAATGCATCCTCTCCCTCTCCCATATGAAGCCAGCTTCCATCCTTCCCAGCCACAATAACACGGGATGTTTCTACCTAATCAGTAAAACTGATGCAACCAAGCAAAAATCTTTACTGTTTTACAAGACGTATAACAACAAACTCATGGAGATGGCAATGAACTATTGCATTTTATTGGATCAATGATGCTATCAGTTATAAGATAACATCATATTTTTTGTTTGTTTTTATTTTTGAGACAGAGTTTCTCCGTGTAGCCAAATATCCCAGAACTTGATTAGTAGACTGGCAGTTATTGAACTCAGAGATCCACCTGCCTCTTGAGTATTGCCACCATATATAGTGTAAGATAATTTTACGTCAGCCATAATAGGGGAAACACCTGCGCCTTCTGAGTAGCGCAGTGCTGAGGTATGCGCAAGGATTCAGTCCCATCAGTTTCCACCCCATTGTGACTTTATTTTTATTTGAAACTGATTGGCAATGACTACTTGCTGCAGTGACTTCTCTTGGCGTGTGATTAATAGTCTTTTCCTCCACATTTTTATACAAAGTGCTGTAAAGCTTCAGCCGCTGTGCCTCTCATTCTTCCCTAGGTCCTGTGAAGAATTTGGGTCTTGCTTTCCAAGACATATGGTGATCATGAGCTACCAACACATTCACTAATACCTGCTCTACTGTTGTTAAATTCAAGCCACTGTTGTCTACTACTGTGTCTCTCTGGGGACAAAAAGCTTTTTTTTTTTTAATTTTGAGTTATAATTTATTTCTTCTATATAGATTTCAAGTGTCAGCTAAATTCAAGATGTGGAGTATTTTCAATGCCCACAACTTAAGTGAAATTTATTGCCAAGAACATGTTATCTTTATGCAGGTAATGATAGCTCAGCTATGATGGTGATGGAAAAATCCATGAATTCAAGACATGTCCTCTGGTCAAGGATATTAAAATAGGAGTGACCAGGAGAAGAGTATCTTAGAGACAATTAGAACAGCAGCAATAGGGTTTGGTGTTTGTCTTCCAAATATCCATGCATCATTATTTTGAAATAAGATATAAACAATATAGACAAGCTGATGCAGCCTCTCAAGGACCATTTCAGACAATAAGTGCTTTAAGTATCTAGTGCATAAACAAAATAATTTGTGCTTTAGTTTCTCTCCAAAGGAAAGAGTGGAGATAATTCTAGTTTCAAATCCTGTGGCCCTCCTCTATTACAGAATATTGAACAGACTAGTTTTTAAAACAAAATACGACTGTAATTTGTAGGCATGAAACTCATGTAAAGTTTTACAACACAAATCAGAATGCAGCCCACCAGTAGTGTCAATGGGACAAGTAGAAAAGGAGCCCTTATTCTAAAAACCCTACATGCAATTCCTTCTGACCTGACCCAGACTGTTTCCTTTAAAGTTAGAAGTTGACAGGGCCTGTATGCAGCTGTTCTCAAACATTTTCCAGCTTAAATAGTATCACTTGGTCTCAAACCACCATCATCTAACAAAGACTCAGTGCAACATCTAAAAAAGAATGAGACTTGAGCATTGTTGGTTGATAAGAGGGTTACTGGGACCACTGGCAGGAATCCAACCAGAAAGGTAATAGATCTGAGTGACCAATTAGTTCTAGTGACATCACCCAGAGGACAGCCAACTGACCTTCTGTTCATGCCTTACAACCTATCTCCATGAAGCATAACCCAGAGGCTATATTCCATAAATTTGAACAGAGTGCTTTGGACTTTGTTGTTATTTTAAAGCATATGTCCATATCTTTCAGGGGTTGAATTGTGTGTCCCCAAATATAGGCTGATACTCTGACATGCAGCATTTAAATGTAACTTTATAAGAAAACTTGATCTCCATGGTCACCAAATTAAAATGAGATCTTAGGATAGGCCTGATCCAATGTTATTTATGTCATTGTAAAAAGGAGGACATTAGACAGGGGACATTTCCATATTGGGGAAAGATGCTGTGAAGACATCTTTCACTCTCACCATCTCCCACCTGTTGTTTGTACAGCACCACAAACCACAGGTGGGAGATGGTGAGAGTGATGCACATGTGAGCCCAGGAGTACCAGCATTTGCTGGCAAGTGACTAGAAGCCAGGAAGAGTCTGGGAAAGGTGTTTTCCACCAGGTCTTAAAAGGAGTATGGTAATGTCTTGGCACCCTGGTTTCTGACTTTGATTCTATTGGACATCTGGAAAAGAATGAATTTGTTGTTTAATGTGCCTGGCTTGTGGGGCTGTACAACAGTACTCAGGAACTCACATTGCATGCACATGGGTCTTTCCTTTAATGGGTTTCTGAGAATGATCAAATGCCAGTGCTCCATTATTTGCTCAAAACATTTTTAAACAGAGTATGGTATGGAAAAGAAAAGTCAAAATTTATCTTATTCATTTGCATAAGCCAAACAAATGCAATAGACAGTAACATTTTTGGCTTGTGATGGATTTCCCACAGGTAGCATGGGAAGTACTGATGTAAATCTGGCTGAGTGGCTATTTCTCACTGGAATGTGATCAAAACAAAACAATGCTACATTACAACACAGATATCTACCTCTGCTTTTTCTCCAAAGGAGAAAGTTGATAAGCATTACAATTGCCAAGGAAATCAATGGGTACTGAGTCACAATCAAGGAAGTCCTTGTGTTCAGAAATTCAATTCCCCTAGTAATGAAATAGATTTTCAATTCAAAAGATAGTTGAAATTTAACTTTCAATATCTGAAGTTAATTCTTTCCCTAGGAATTCTAGACATCACTATCTGTTCAGGCATTTGGAATATAAAATCAACTGAAGGCATTGTTCTGTCTTCTGAAAAAGCACAGAATCAGAAATATGTCATTTGATCTCATTCAAGACATGATATGGCTTACAACATACAAAACAAAAAAATTCCAGTTTAATCCAAAGTCTGTCAAAGTATATGGATTTACATGATCAGTTCTCCTTACTACTGAGGATTGTACAGGTTTCTCTCTAAAAAGGAGACACTGTTTTTCATGTAGTTGTTAGGACAAGCCTCCTGAAAAGTATTTTAAAGTCAGCTTATTTATTACCTCTATTTCATAGTTGTGTGTGTGTGTGCATTAGTATTATAAAATGGAACCTCTATAACTTCTCTAAAAAAAAAACTTTTGATTTTCTGATCCATCTAAAATGACATAAGGAAATTTTCTACAGGTCTAGTGCACAGCTTGTACAAACATACCCAAAATTTGATTTGTATCTTAATCTTGTTTTAAAACAAAGTGACAGATTGTTACAGTTGTCTCGACACAGATGTTTCTGTTGTCATTATTGTTCACAAAGTTTTCATTAGTGCTCAAGAACTGAGAGTTCCCTTTCTTTTCTTTACAGACCTAAATACTCTGCAAGGTTTTCCTTGGTCACTATTACTTTCAAGCTCTTTTTATTCACCCTTCTTGATTCTAGAAACTCCTCATTACTTCAAACCATACACAAATCTTTAGATGTGACTAAAAAGGAAACAAATTAACAGTTTTTAACAGATGGTAGCATTCCTCTTAACCCAAACAGCATTTTCTGAAAAGACATAAGGCAACAAAAGTTGTGTTCTGTAGGAACTCTGTTTTCTCAGGGTCCTACCAGACAGCACAAGCATACTTGAGCAGGCATCAGGTCTCCTGGTCCTGTTCTGTGTGCAGTCCCTCCCAGTTATTACTTCAAGAGCTGCTTATAGTCTTGGGTTCCAAGAACAATGCTTGTTACTTTATTTGCTTCTCAAAGGACCCAACTTAATGTATCTCTTTTAAGGGTCAGTCTACTGGAGTCATGTGAGCATAATTGACTTGGTTTCTTAAGGTTCATTTAGTGTCTTATAATTATCAAATCACTTAATTAGAAACAACTTAGTATGTTTTGTTTGAGGTTTTCTGATGTGGGATTCCCCTCTGTATGATGTGAATATATTTTACTGCCATTGGTGAATAAAGAAGCTGCTTCAACCTATAACAGGGCACACTATAACAAGGTGGAAAATCCAAGCAGAGATAGAGAGGAAAGAAGGAAGAGTCAAGGAGATGCCATGTAGCCACCAAAGGAGTAACATGCTGCCACTTATAAACCACAACCTAGTGGCATTGCACAGTTTATTAGAAATGAGTCAATTTAAGATATAAAAGCTAGCTAGAAATATGCCTGAGCCATTGGATAAACAGTGATGTAATTAATATAGTTTTGTATGATTATTTGGGTCCGGTCAGCCAGGAAACAAAAGTGCACTCTCTCTCTGCTTAGTTTCCTTTTTCTTATGGTTGCCCTCCCTGTTCCATCAGGTATGTATTTTCTTTTTCTCTACCAAAACCAACATGTTTAACTTGGTGAATTTTCTTAAATTCTTTTTCTACCACCTCCATGAATTGTTTTTTTAAAAGAATTTCTTGATCAGTTCTCATATTGAAATTTCATGTGTCTCATATAGTCCCTCCATTCATCTGACAAAATTAAGATTAAATCTAGGATTCAAAGTTTTGAACCATAGTTCAGTGTAGAATGTTTATTATCATCAAGATCAGAGCAGTGAATTCATGATATAGGGGAGGCATGGGATTAAGAAATGGTGTAGCACCAGTTAAAGAGTCCCCCTTTGGACGTCTCAATTATTCAACACTGCCTGGATAGTTAATGGACATTTTAAATAAGACTCTTTTTATGCCTCTTGTCTGTCTTCTCTACATGTCTCTGTATTCAAATAGTCACCGATGAACCAACAGGATGAGTGCTGTCAAACAAAGGAAGACTTATTGTTACCAGACAATATTAGAGTATGGATTAAGAAACTTAATTTTTCCCTACTGTATTATGACAGAAGTGTACTAACCTGATGTAGCTGCTCTAAGACTTAACAGCTTGGAATTTAAAAGCAGCTTTTTCTCCCAGTTGTTTTTTCATGTCTGGAAGGGATTGGTTTCAAGACCCTTGTTCAAAGTTCACAGAAGCTCAAGTTCTTTTCAGAAAACAGAGTAGTGTATATACAAACGCACCTATTTACTTCAAGCTATTATAGCTGGTTATTATTTTTGACTGCTTAGTATAACTCAATTAAATACTGGCTAGCAAAGGGAAATCGGTTTTCTCCAATGGAGTGTCATTGAGTATGTCAGTCACACTCCAAAACAGGACCCATGCCCAGAAGAAGTTGGCTAGCACAAAAAAAGCCCCATTGTGTGTGTGTGTGTGTGTGTGTGTGTGTGTGTAGTGAATATATTTTTTGTTTCATTTTGTTTTGTTTAGGCTTTTTTTAAATCTTATTGGTCTTTTGCTTGTTTTGAATCTTGTGGATTTTATGATTCTTGTTTTTGTTCCTTGCTTTTTCGATTTTGAAGGAAAGAGGGGGAGAGAGAGAGAGGAGGAAGGAAAAAGGAGAGAGAGAACATACAGTTGAATGGGCAGGGAGGTGGGAGGAATCTAGGAGGAGTTAGAGGAGGAAAAAGTATAATCATGTATATTACATAAAAAAATTTCAATTAAAACGGAAATGATAAGCTCACTCTAATTCTTGATGTAAATACATCTCAATCATTCTGGTCTCTTGGAAACCTGAATGGCTTAAGGAAAAAAATGATGCTTTTCTTAAGATTTCTCAGTTTTTCAGATATTTTTCTTGTATTCCTGTGTGTTTTACTCTTACACCCAGCCCTGCTTTCCCAGAACAATTCAGTTCTGGTTTCTAGGAAAGAGGAAAATTGAAGAGATGCCCTTCGCATGTGTACCCTCTTATTGTAACTTTTCTGAAGATCTAGAGGCATCACGACAGGCACTGAAGAAAGTCTGTTTTCCTCCCTGACTCACTCCTCGCATTGCATCTCCTGCCAAGCTTCTCTGTGGACATACAGATCCCTAGGAAGTGTCCTCCTCATGCCCCTTCCTGTTAGGCCTGCCAAAGCATCTCTGATGGAACAGTCTTGGCTCATCTCCTCAAGCTATTCAGGAGGCTTCACAGCTTCCTCTCTAGGATCTAGTCACCTTTCTGGAGCCTGGATTCTCTGTACTGGGAGTGGAGACGCCTTTTGACCTCACTCGCTCCATGCCCTGCCTTGTGTAGATTGCATGGCCTACCCACTCTTTTATGGTTGTGAGTCAAGACTTTAACAGCTGAGTCTTCTTTCTAGCTCTGTCTACTCTTTTTAAAGAGTCAAATCCTTTTTTAAAATTTAATAACCTTGCCCAAGTCATGCATCCTCTGCTCCCACCCAAGATCTAGCCAAGCAGAGATTAGTTCTATGAAGTAAATAATTCAGAAACAATTCAGAAATAGTGTTGATCAAACCAAGTTAATGTGAGAAGTTTTCTCTAGGGGATGCACATCTAAAAAGTATGGTTTCCAGGACAGGCTCCAAAACTACAGAGAAATCCTATTTCAAAAAAAAAAAAAAAAGAAAGAAAGAAAGAAAGAAAGAAAGAAAGAAAGAGTTGGAAGCTTCTATCTGTATCACTAACTGTGAAGTGAACGTTGGTGCTCCTTCTTTCACAGGCACCCTGCCGTTATTACCTCCAGAGTGCTACACTCAGCTCCATTCTTTGGAGATACAACAATTTTAAAAATTGGAAAATATAACACATCTCTTCCTCCTGGAGCTCTTATACTCATGAGTTATCTTTTACCTTGTCATGGGACAAGTAAGAAAACCAGAAATGGAAATGCCTGAAATCATAATGACTTCTTTTAAGTAACTATAAAGCAAATAATCTTTTGCTTCATATTTTAGGTTTAAAAATAAAATGGTTACTTTGATCTTTGAAAAATAATTTAGCTATTAAAATTGAGCAGAGCACTAGAGTCAGGTGTTTCTATAGTCTAGTTAATCAGAGCACAATGCTTATAATGAATCCACCAGGGAAGACTGGTGATTCTATCACTTTTCAACTAATATCATATGATTATCTTTTGTAAACTATTTAAATGGTCAAATAACAAATGGCATAATTTTGTTTGAAAATGTTTTCAGGCCAAAGAGTTTGAAATTACAGAGTATGGCCTAGATTTATTTTTATTAAATATGTCTAAACTTTTGTAAAGTGCTCAAAGAAGCATATAACAGTATCCCAGTATTAAAAATAGTTGAAGCATGCATGAAGACCTATAGGAAAATGTTCCTGGGTCTCTTACCCAAGTTTGAGATTTCTGCTCAATAAATTTTTTGCTTTAGCTAAATAACAACCAACAGTTGTAGCTGATCCTAAGTTCTTATTTTTTTGGCCACTGTGACTACAGAGACAACTTACGCCACCTCTAGGGTTTGTACGTATGTATTTGTGCATATCAGCTTTACAACAGGTATTGTTCTACCCACACTTGCTCTTGCTCTCACTTACTTATTTTAGTTACTTTACATCATACACAGTCTTAAACAGGCTCAAGTCCTTGATGAGTAGAAATAGTCATACTATATCAAGGAAGTCCATACTAATATATTCAACGTAATATTAAATGTTAATACTTTACTAAAAACATTATATTACCAGAGCTATTCGAGGCATTCCATATACATTGAAACTTTCAAATTTAAAAGCAAAAAAACTTTTTTTTTACTCTGATATTTATAACTTCTTATCTATATCAGCTCTTACTACCTAAGCAGCCTTGCCAAAAATACAAATCTAAGATTTGTAGGAATATCCAAATCTGGAACATTCCAACTCTGGTATTCTGCTTTCTTGTACCATAACCTACACTGACCTTTGGGTACACTTTGACCATAATAAAACCATCAGTTTATATATATAGTTTAATCCATAATGCGAAGAGGAAAAATAGCAAGGTACCTACACTGTCTTCAACATCTTTGCAGACATTAATTAATCCTCAAAGACTTGTTTCAGCTAAGTAATGAGCTGGTGTGCCTAAGCCTGAAAAGAGGAGTGCATTCCACTTTACAGACATTTTCCATATACCAAGAGAGCCGAAATGTAAGACAGAGGTGCCCATCAAGACTACTAATGCTATTCTACAGAGAAACCATAAGATGAGCCAAGAGCTTTAGTCAAGATTTCACAAAACAGGAATATGTAATTCAGTTGCTATTTTTCTACAGAGTCTGTCTCATCCACTGAATCTCTGACCACCCTTGAAAAGGTGAATTAATTATTAAGCAATTTCTGTAAAACTCCTGAAGTCAGCTTCTTCTTTCCACCCCCCAGGGCAAAGATGCAAACAAATGTACCAAGTGGGATGCAATTAAAGCCTCAATTGATTTCTTTCCCTGACTGTACTTCAGTAGCATTATAGCTTTAAGATTTGTCTCCCCAAGAAATCAGTTTCCTGCAAAAAAAAAAAGTCAAAAGAGCTTTCAACTTTTTACTCTTTATCTGAGACACATTCTGACATGCTCTCTATTCTTTTGTTAATACAGACCTTGTTAAGACCATCAATTGTTTGTAGTTATCCCAGAGAAGATTGCTAGCTAAGTCTATAAAAAGAAATAAATTTTTTTCTAAAAACTCTTAAGAAAGGGCAGTGAGAGCTGGGGGTTTAGTTTGGTGGTAAAATGCTTATTTAGCAGGACCAAGGTGGGTTCTGTCCCCAGCATCAATAGGAAAAGGATAATGAAAATAGGAAGCTAATTTTAGATTATTGAATGTCTCTGGCATATTTTCAGCAATGTTTTTAATGTATCTGTTTTAGCTGTGCTTGTCTGGCACAATAGCCTTAGGACTATATAATATACACTTGACTAACTCTTTTTGGCCATTGTTACTGGAAAATGAAAGTCTGCAGAAAGTACTTCTCATTCTGCTTTCCAGGCTTGGTTATATCTTTGTGCCACTATATAGAGCTGATATAAGTATTTTAACTATGGTGAATGTATGTGCTGCTGTGGGAGGTGAAGAGCTCAGAGTCACTAATCCACTAACAGGAAGGTGAACACTCCTGTCACTAGAGTCTGCAGGAACCAGTAGCTTCAGTGTTCCCATCCCTTTGTCCTGTAGCACATTTGCTCTCAGATGTACTCCCTACAGGGACTCAAATGACTCTGAGACTCCAAGCATAGTGTCTGTGCATCTCTGCATCTAGGAAAAGATCCTTTCTATAAGGTCAAGCAAGTCTTATCCTGCACAAAATCCATTAAGTTGAATAGGGCCATCTTTCTAAGAGATTGAGACTCTGGGTTTGGACCAATCATATCTTAATTAGACGAGTGTTTCTCAACCTTCTTCATTCTGTAACCCTTTAATACAGTTTCCACTCCTCACACTAGGTCACCTTGCCGAGACTTAATGCAGGGGGAGGTGATTAGTCTTACTGCAACTTGGTATACCATGTTTTGTTGATATTTGTGGGCAACCTGCCCTTTCATAAACAGAAATAGGAGTGGATTGAGGGTGGGAACAGAGTGGGAGGTGAAGGGGGAACTGGAGTGAGAGGAAGGAGGGGAAAATGCAGTCAGAATGTAGAATAATACCCTTCAGTAAGGAAGAGGAAGCAGGGGACATCATACAGGAGGTGTGGACTGAACTTCATTTTCAGTCAGAAGAATCCCAGAGCTAAAAGTCTGCAGGGCACCCGCATTGTATTTCTCCAGCATCATACTGCACTTACACATTGCAAACATATCATGTGTTAATGATGCTGTAAACTTATTGAGGTCAAATTCCCCACTATCTTAAATCCCTTTAGAAACTGAGCATAAAATAAAAAAAGTTGCAATGTAGCACATATGTTCTATCTGTATACAGAGTTGCCGGTACATGCTGTATAATATGAGGGCTCATTGGCTTCATATTTATAAGATTAAATTGATTGATTTTTGTTGCCTGCAATAATAATGCAATTCTTTTCTCATTTATAAGAGTTTTAAAGTTTTACTCTTGGGGTACAAAGTTGAGGAAGTGAAGCAAACATATTTGTTCTCAAAATCAACCAGAACTGAGCCTAGCTCTCCCATTTATTTATGTATTCCTAACTTAATTATTAGCCGATTAACTTATTTCCTTAACTTCTCTGGCTTTCTGCCTCATTAACCTGCCTTATAGAGCTTCTTCTGAATGATTAAATATGATGCTGGCATACGGGGCACTTACCACTGCAGCAAATATCTAAGTGTTTGTCTCCCCTAGTTCTGGAGAAAGAACCCATAGCGCAGTAGGAATATGTATACTACCTTATATCTGCTGGTGGATTATACTATAAGAATGGGGGCATATAGTCATTAGCCCATGTTTCTGTTGTTGAATGATTACATGATGGAGAATAAAGAGGAAACGTTGGTTGGGAAAGAGGCTAGGATTCTAGGAAGTGGCTGTGGAAAGAGGCTGGAGACAGAAATATTTCGAATACCCGCAACACTGACAGAATACAGTTAAACTTACAAGGTATAGACTATTTACACAAAGTACTTCTATCTTGTTACAAATTAAAAATGTTTAGAGTAACAGAGAATACAAATAACCATAATAGCAAATAAAACACCACAAAACAGGTATTAATGGGAGCACTATCACTTTTCACTACCTATGCTTTGAGTTGGTGTCTTTTCCCAAGGCATTTTATAATCAAAAAGGCATCGTGATATTTAATATAATTCTCATATTCTTTTTTGTTTACTAAATTAAACATTCATCTAGTATATATTTATTCCACTCCTGGTCATATATCCAAAGGACAGTACTCTGTTGACACCTGCACATCTATGTTTATTCCTTCTCAATTCATAATAGTTTGGAAATGGAAACAGCCTAAATGCCTATCAACTGATGAATGGATAATAAAAAAGTGATGTATATACGAAATGTAATTTTACTCAACTCAGCTATAAAAAAAATGAAATTGTAAAATATGAAGCAAAATGGATAGAACAGGAAAAGGTATTTTCAGTGGGGTGGTTCAGATTCAGCAGAACAAATGATCGCTTTCATCTGGGTCCTTATTTGTACTATTTCATTCTGGTAAGCAAACAGATTGCCTGTGGATGCTAGGAAGGGGGCTCTGAGTGTGGGGAATGCTTTAAAGGCAGAGAAGTAGGAAAACATTTACAAAAGAAAAATAGAGATGGCAACACTGGAGGCAGAAATGTTTAAGCAGGTGCAGTGTGGGGCTGTGGGGAGAGATGGGAAGACCAGTTAAGCAAACCAATGTATATATGAAAAGACATGAAAAATTACTGGAATTTAACCCAATTAAAAACTCCAAAAGAGAGACTGAAGGGAGTTGATGTGCATGGTTCCTTAGTCGTGCTTCTAGAAGCTGTGGATTATTAAACAAAGTCCCTACTGCCAAGCTTGGTTATGTGTAGGATTGATTGTTCGGGGAGACATGAAATGTCCCCAAATAACACAGGCCAGAGTCAGTCCTTGGCTACCCAACAGAATCAGAGGGCGTGAATCTGTTGCTGAAGACAGCACAAACCTTATTTGCAAGGTGTAGAGAAAGGAAGCTGGAATGACCTGGATATTACTTGCTTGCTCATGGAGTATAGACAGATTTTTCTTTGGGCTGCCAGTTCACAAATAAAGGACATAGAGAGATATTAATTATGAAAGTTTGGTCTTAGCTTAGGTTTGTTTTATGTAGTATTGAGGTGTGGGTGGGCTGCGTTCCCCGGCTCCCGGCTCCTAGCTCCTGGCCACGGGCCTGCTTTTGGTCCCGGCTAACTTATACCTGAAATAATTACATTCAAACTGTATTTATTTAAACTATGCCTGGCCCATTAGTTGTAGCCTCTTATTGGCTAACTCTTACGTATTATTTTAACCCATTTCTAATAGTCTGTAAGTCACCACAAGGTAGTGGTCTTACCGGGAAGATTCTAACCTATGTCCATCTCGGGCAGGAGAAGCATGGTGTCTCCCATACTTCCTTTCTTCCTAGAACTCTGTTCTGTCTACTCTGCCCACCTAAGGGCTTCCCTATCAAAAGGTCAAGGCAGTTTTTTTTATTCAACCAATGAAAGCAACCCAAATACAGAAGGACCCTCCTACACCAGTTTTAGCTAGCTCTTATAACTTAAATTAACCCATATTTTTAAATCTACATTCTTCCATGCTCTCTTTACCTCATCTCCATTTTGCCCATCCTGGTTATTCCAGGCTGGCTGGTGACTTTGCCTTTCATCTTCCCAGAGTTCTCTCTGTCCAGATGTCCATGCTATATCTGGCTGCCTAGCCTAGCTTCTAGTCATTTAGCTTTTTATTAAGCTAATCACAATGACATATTTTTACACAGTATAATCAAATATCTTGAAATAATGGAACAAGTCTTAAATCCAATCAGATATTGGTTAGTTACTCCTACAAGCATTTGCCAGTATAGCACCAGCATATCTTGCAGACAGGTCACCATTGTAGATTGAATGGTTTGTAGCTACGTTGGTGTTTGTCTTTCTCCCTTTGATGGCATGCAGAGTACCTTGAGTGGATAAAAAATATATAATATATTCACACAACAGAATATTACTCACCTATTTAAAAAACTGAAATTTGTTTGGGAGTGAATAAAGTTAGGAAAAATTATCCTAAGTCAGACTCAAAATCACAGATAAGATATGTGTTCTTTTATTTGTGGATGTTAGCTTTTAAGTCTTCAATAAGCAGGCTCTACAAACTTTATGACCACAGATGTTACTTACATAAAGAGCAAGGGACTGAGGGAGGTGTGGATCTCCAAAATAGAATAGATAGTTATGAATGGATGGAGGGATGAACTGTAACAAGAGGATCACATGAGGAGGGGCAGAAAAAATGAGGGTAAGAGAAGGAATATGAGAAGGACAGCTAAAACTAAAGTACATTGAAGGGGTCATATGGAAACTCAGTACAGTAGACGCTTCTTAAAATATATACATATGAAAAAAATCTAAATGGAATCACCAAATAATGGGAGGACAATGTCCAAACAGGACAGCTCTTATTACCAAACAAAAACTCCAATTTCAGGTATGAGTTGCACACATAGATAGCAAATTACTGTTTAGTCCCACAAGGACATGGTAACCAGGAGCAGAAAGGAAAGACTGGACAACTGCAGTATTAGATGTATGCTGTGACAAGGAAGAGGATAGAGGAACAAGACCTGTCTCCTTTATGTATTTATGGTCTTTTCCATTTAACTGATTCAGTGCTGCAGAATGTTGACTTAAGTGAGCCACTGAAGGAGGGGAATGAGGAAGTGAAGATAAGTATGGGCAGCACTACTACATCTGCCTGGAAGACACAGATTTGCAAGCTCACCTGGATGCCTGATGACGAAACTCACCCAGGTGTGAAGGAGCTCAAGGCAATGGGGCAGACCTTCACCCTCAAGTGTTCTGACAGCCTTTAGCCATTTGGTTGATATCTAGAGTATTTTTTAAGTGCTTACTTGGCATTGCACTATTAATTTCATAAAGCAACAATACTGCAGTCATTCTCACAGTTTTCTGATACTGAGAAAGTATCAGAATCAGTCGTTGGAGAAGCAGCTCGGCAGCTGGGAAAGGTTCAGACATGACTGCAGCAGTATAGTACAGGCTTGTGATAAGACCCACACTTACCATAAGGAAAACAACTGTACATTGTATAGTTGGGGCCATTTCCAGAAAAAAAATATATTTTTCTTTTCCTAACTGTATACCTTATTGTAGAAGAAGCCAAGCTAAAATAGATACCATCAAACTTCATCTCTGTGTGCTCATGTCTGACGCACACGTCCAAGAAATGGTTTCTTCTTGGCTTCTGCTTAAGGTCAATGTATACACCATGCATGAAATGAATGTAACGCTAAGTAGGTCTATCTCAGAATAACAAATTGCTTTGCCATTTAGGTTTGGGATAGTGGTTCTTAAATGCAACACTGCAAGTAAGCTTTAAGAACAAATGAGAATTTATTAATACCAAAACCAGGAAGAACATAGAAGGAGGAAGGAGAGAGCATATAAATTATTAGTCATATACGTGCCAGCACAGAGAAAAGCACTTTAAAAATCCATAATCTTTTTAGTCACACAAAATGTCTTTCAAAGCAGTTTTCTACATTTTCCAACATGGCAAAAGTAAGACTTAGACTAATCAGTTTCCTAAAATAGTATGTGATGTGCAGAGTCAATGCATGCATGGGTTAATCAATTTTTAACTACAACAATAAACAATAATATAATGGCCAAAATAGCAAAATCTTGTCATTTAGCTATGACATGCTACTTTACTTCCTGGTGGGCTTGTTGTTTGCTTGTTTCTTTGTGGAAAATTTATATGACTTCTGCACTGTCCTTAGCTGTGACTGTTTGTCACATGGGATTCATGGGAGCATGACACACATTGGAAGAAAGCGTTTATTCCTGATTCAGTCTGAAGCTCATTCAAATGTCAGGAACACGGGAACAGGAAGGAAATAGTACATCTGCACTATGCTAGTGGGAGCTACATGTGTAAGTGACTTCTGTTTACATAAAAATAATCTTAACAGATTTTTCCTGATTGTGTACGGAGAAGACTGTTCATCCCAGTTCAGAACTCAGTTCTCATGAGGGCACCGTGTTTTCAGAGTACATGGAAGGCCTGACCATGGTTATAAATCTATCTGCTCATATGTGTGGGCACGCTTCATGGAACAGTAACAAACTAGGCCACCTTAATTCACAAAGAAGAATACAAAGAGTAGAGACCCAGAAAATTCTAAGGACTAGCTTTTTCCTGCCCTTCTGTGTGCTTCTGGCCTTTGTCTTATAGGCTTTGCATGATGATTTATTCTCTCTCTACTAGACAACCCTCTAGTCTCCAGCCCAGCACATACAGGAGGTCTTCTCAGCATGCTTACTTCTTCATGGAACATTCTTTGGTCAACTTTTTATACACATTTTTCAGTACAAGGTTGACACTTTTATTTTTGTTCTGGTAGAACAAAGGAAAGCTATATAAAATATTTATTCAATATATCAGGTTCCCGCATGAAGATCCAATGGACCCAGTGCTGTGGGAGAACCCTAGCAACCAATGATGCTGTGTATACATTGTGTGTGTGTGTGTGTGCGCGCGCGCATGTGTCTGTGTGATGCTGTGTATACATTGTTTGTGTGTGCGTGTGTCTGTGTGTGGGTTGAAAGACCTGACCTGCAGCATTTTCTGGCACATACAGTTCCAAGGACACACACAGCCATGATAGTACAGAAAGAGATAGGACGTGACTGTTCATCAAGAGCAACCCTCCTGAGCTGAGTAAAGGATGTAGGCACGAAGGCCGTGTAGCTGTCAGGTTCTGCTGGAAGCTACAAAGTTGACAGTGACATCCGTGGTCCTCAGTCCTCTTCCCTGACTAGTAGCAGAGGCAGTGGGCCTGGAACCAGGAACCTCAATCAATCCATCACTTACAGATTATTTATACTGACTTTCTTGATTCCATACTATGTTAGCAAGTAATAACATTGAATTAAGATCAAGGAATGTTTTTTAAATAAACGTATGCACATCTCAGAACTGAACATGTATTTGAAAAGAACCTTTCACAGACAAAACATTCCGAGATTCCATCAGGTAGAATGATAGCCTCAAAATTATAAACATTGTTATAATTTTTTTCTGACTTATCAGCAAACTTGGATATAGGAATCTTACTAGGATACATTTTATGTGCATTTTACATTTTAATATTTATGTAAATATAAAAAGATAAAGAAATGACTTAGCAGTTAAAAACTCTTGCAGAGTATCCAGGTTTGGCTCCCAGAACACATATGGTAGGTTACAAGCATTTAAAACTCCAGTTCCAGAAGATCAGTGCCCACATTTTCATGCATGTGATGCATATAAACTCATACAAGCACTCACATGTACATATATATATATATATATATATTAAATGTAAGTGCTGGAGAGTGGACAGTTTCAGAGATGTCACTGTGGATTTTCTCTGAGCTATTCCCAAGGGTATCAGGCATTTAACAGGCTCACCACATGTCAAAGTTTATTAGAAGGTAAAATCAACCATGTATTTCCTTATTTGGTTATTCATTTTTAAAAGCCCAGAAAAAAAAACTACTTTCTATAACATGAGTCAATGAGTTTTCCTCCAAGTTAATAGATGCATTGAACATTGTCTTTGAGCTAGGTATGATATTAAGAGTTTTTCTCAGATTGTCCTGTACTTCCTTAGAGCAACCCTCATGAGTGTGCTTTTAGTATATTCACATAGGTGATGGGGAATCTATTAGTATATTCACATAGGTGATGGGGAATCTATTAGTATATTCACATAGGTGATGGGGAA
>JAQHUG010000574.1:292100-304504 GCA_028555095.1 Dicrostonyx torquatus | reverse complement strand
TATTCACATAGGTGATGGGGAATCTATTAGTATATTCACATAGGTGATGGGGAATCCATTGCCCTAAGCAGTGGAGCATCTTTCCTAGTCACATAGGAAGTAATCACAGAGTGCAGGATCCCAGCATTGCAGTCTGGCCAAATCGATCCCATACAAGCTGCTGCTTGGCTGCATACAAGGCAACGAGATGGAAGCTCACGCAGTCCTCACATAAGGCTGTGGCTGTTGGCTGTAGCTTTGTTTAATTGGACAATAGATCTTATTTTGTGACTAATGTATTTCTAAGAAGAATTGTTTACTGAGCACTTACTATAAATCAAATCACACAGGTGTTCTTTGTATATAATCTCTCTTACTATTCCTGTCAAACCTGTGGAAGTAGATCTCTCCTCCTACACACAAAACAGGCGTGAATCATTAAGCAACTTATTCAAGGTCACACAGTTGGAACTCAGGCCTCTGGGTTGGCATTTAAGGAAGTTCTTCCTTTCTTTTTTGATTTCTTTAGACAAGGTTTCTCTGTGTGACCCTAGCTGTCCTGGAACTCACTCTGTAGACCAGGCTGAGATCAGCCTGCCTCTGCCTCTGGAGTATTAGGATTAATGGCGTGTACCACCACCCAGCTACTTTTCTCTTTTATTAAAAAGTTCTCAGCTTAGTTTGTTTCTGATAACTTACATACTAGTAGCTAACAACGATTCATATGGAATATCTTTCTCCTCAAACTCAATATGTACATTTTTATGTCATATTAGAACAAGATAAGCTAAGAAAGTGCTCTCAATTAATTATGCCTGATTTCAAACTAAAATGAATAAACTGCCTATCTGAAACAGGTTAATCATCTACTTTTGAAAAAATAGAAATTAGAATAAATATGAGGAGAGGGAGAATCCCTGGCTGGTGGGTTTGCCTCAATGGTGTCTTCTTCTGAAGTATGAGTTTTGTAGGAAAGGACTCAAGGACAGCTTACTTGACCAGCAAAAAAATAAGTTTAAATGGTGTTTTACAAAGTAGTAAAATAGGGAAATAATTTAGTTTCATTTTCTCATTGAATACAGGCTTTCTAGATTTTGAAACACGGAGAAAAAAACATTTGCTTTTTGTCTGCTTGGTACAAATATTTAGGAGAATGCTCAGGACATCCAGGAAGACTTGAATCATTCAAAAGCACGGCAGTAGTGGTGCTCTGATGTCCAGGAGAGGAAGAGGAAACGTCATATAGGGACTCAACCCCGGCTACTTGCAAGAAACACCTGATTTGGGATGCACTAATACTGAAGGGTTTTATTTTTAGTGGCATTTAAAACCTTACAATTTGTCCTTGATTGTGTGTGTGTGTGTGCATGTGTGTATGTATGCTTTCTGAGCATGAGAATATGTCTGTTGTATGAATTCTCTTTCTAAGAATCTTATGTAATTATTAGTATTGTAATCCTCCTTTTACTAATGAACAAAAAAGAGGTTTAAAGAGATTAATAATTCATCTCAGTTCAGGTAGCTAAGAGACACAAAGTCAGCCTATCCCAGCACGTGTGATCAACTACAGCATGCCCATTTCCTTCATCCTTTTAAGTTATGTTTGCAAATACGTTGGGTTTGTGTTTTCTAACAGACAGGAAAGGAATCATCATTACAATGATTTACAGTTATATGTTCACAATTGTGCTAGGGGTAGGAAGATGGCTCAGAAGTTAAGGCTCTGGCTGCCGTGCCTGACAATCAAGATCTATCTCCAGGACTCACATGACAGAAAGAGAGAACACACTTCAGCAAGTTTTTCTCTTACCTCCACATGGGTGTTATGAGATTCTTCTACATCTGTGCACACACACACACACACACACACAGAAATAAAAAGTAAATGTAATATAAAAATAAATTGTGGCCAGGCGGTGGTGGCGCATGCCTTTAATCCCATCACTTGGGAAGCAGAGGCAGGCTGATCTCTGTGAGTTCGAGGGCAGCCTGGACTATAGAGTAAGTTCCAGGATTAGCTCCATAGCTACTGAGAAAACCTGTTTTGAAAAACCAAAACAAACAAACAAACAAATGAATGCATAAATAAATAGTGCTAGAGTAATTTCACAACAAAAGTGGTTCCTTTGGCCATTTTTCAAGTTTACAGTTTTACTAAGGACATTCACAGTTATTGTTGAATAACCATCATCAGTGCCCATCACCAGAACCCTTTCCTGTGCATCTGGTATTATGTATGTTCTACTTTGTTTTGTTTTGTTTTGAATCCGCCTATTCAGGTAAGTCCCTGTTTCTGAAGTCACCATGCCCTTCAGACATAGGGCCGTGTCATAAAGCCTCTTCCTGAGAACTAGCTTTTGTGGCACCATAAGTTTCCATGAAAGCTTCCTAAGGAGGGAAAGAGCAAACAGTTCTACCACAGCAATGACCAGCATGACGTGATGCTGAGAGCACAGCTTACCACCTCAGCTAGAAGCACAGCTCCCTAATTGGACTGAAGACCACTCAATAAGAGGGGAACCTGTCTGGTACCAAAACACCGGCTAACTACCCCGATCCTGCAGAAGATACTACAACCCTCGTTTTAATAAAACCCTAACTACATTCTAAGCATTTGTCTTGGTACTCACAAATAAGTGTGTTCTTCACTCCTCATCAAGGAAACTTATCTTTGCAACAGATGGAGACCACTAGCGAGAAACCACTATCAACCAAAATACAGAGCTGTGGAGCCCAGAACAAATAATAATTTACAATTCAACTCCTACACCTAAGGCTCAGGGATCCTTGCAGAAGAGGGAGCAGAGGATCAGGGAGTGTGCTATGAGATTGTGTTTCCTAGGAATGTCAGAGCTACACTCATAGTCTTGGCAACATAGCTATCTAAAAACATAAGCTGAACAAGGACCACAGCAACGGGCACGGTGAAATGCATGGGAAATCTTAGGAGGCTTCAGTCTTACACAAAGAATTATAGGCAACTAAGGACTGCAGAGAGCAGGAGAAACAGTCTTCCTTAGGAAAGAGCATACATACTGATTACCTAATGCAAATGGTCAGCCCTACATACACATACAGGGTAACATTATGCAGACTGACCAGGTTGTATTTATATATTTATGAATACACACACACATTAATTAAAAACAAAAATTTTGAAAGAAAAGGTTTAGAGAGAGGTGAAGGAAGGGAAAAAATGATATGATTTCAAAAAAACAAAAAGATTAATTTTTAAAAATCCATGCACTCAGCAATCCTTGAGGTATTTAGTTGAATCTTTTTCTATTGAATCTAGTCTGGTTCATCTTTTTTGATAATCTGTTTGGACAAGCTTGATAAGCCCTCTTCCTTCTATTTTGGTGGTCAAAGCCAACGGTTTAGAAAAGTAATGGGTATGGGTATGCAGATTTGATGAAATTAGAGGGCCTGGGCCTGTCAGCCTACAGGAGGTACTGCAGAGAGTCTGGACACTGAGTCATGTGGCATTCAAGCTTCATTGGTAAAGGTGAGTAATTTTTTATTTTGTGATATTTAGTATATGACAAATTATAGATTTATGGGGAAAGAATTTAAAATGATTAATAACAAGAAAAATGAGTGACTGCAACTCTCCAGTCACCATCCTGGGGAATAGTCTTGGTTTAAAGGCATAAGGACTTTTGTAACTTGCTTAGATGTTGCACACTATATACACGTGTGCATGTGTTCCTGCATGATGAGTTTCTGCATGTACGTGTGAGTATACATAGGTATTTATCAGGTGGGACTTCTCTGGAGTGACGGAGCTAAATGGATATGGGTCACAAATACAGAAAATGAGGCCAAGCTAATACCCTAAGTATATGGCATTGTAGAGAGAGTAGACTCAGAGTTCTTGAGGAGAAAGGAGGCTGTTAGTGAATGAAGTTTGGGCCACAGAGTATTGCACATGTGTGGAGTACATCCACACTGCTTTTGGATACATGCAGCCCACACTGCCCTATTTAAAATGCACAGATCTTCTGCTGTAGGATATGACTGGAAAGGGAGATGAACACAACGGTAAATGCTACTACAGTAATTGGCACTTCAAGAAATCAGTTACGTCACCAGTAGAGCCATACACTATATGAAAATCTTAAATAGCACAAACACACACTTTGCCAGTTGTGGTGTGTGCGTGTTTAAATTGTTTTAGAATTCTTCAGGCATTCAGTGTACAGGTTTCTTGGCTGAATGACATCATTAATCCTGTAGAAGGGTTGACTTTGGGCCACGAAGCATACAGACTTTAAAGCTTTCAAGAGCAAGGGACTTGGGAGTGACTAATTGGTAACAAAGCACTGAACAGTCCTTTTCTTGGATGGACACACTCTCTATCAAACAAGCCAAAATTATGTGCTAAGAACTGAGGTCCACACTTTCTCCAGTAAATAACTTTCCTACCAAAGACAGATGTGGGTGGCCTTGCCTAGAGTATACAAGGTTATCTGAACTATTCAAGGTTTTTTCCACTTGCAACCTTAGGCTTCTGTCAGAAAGGGCACCTTCCAGTCTCAACCCTTCCTCCAGGCTTCCCTAGTGTCTGAGGCAAGTCCTTCCCAGTGTTACACCCTGATGGTCTACAGAATATCACTTAATGGAAGACAAGGGGAGGGTTTTTTTGCAGTTTTTTTTTCTTCAGTTTTTAAGCCAGCATGACAGCATCGGCAGAAAATCGTATGGTTTTCTATTTGTGGAAAATGAATCTTTCAGGTTTAGAATCATCAGTTCTCTTTTATTAACCCATTGGTCCATAAGACAGAGTCAGCCTACAAGTTGAAAAGCAAGCTGCCTGTTAGTTAGCCTTATATAGACAAAACAAAATGCTAAGATACACTTAAAAAGAAAAACAATGTTTAATTTGCTCACAGTTGTAAAGATTTTCAGTTCAGAGTTAGTTAACCCCCTCATCCACAGCTTTGGGCATATGACAAGGCAAGACATCATAGAGGAGCATTTGGGGGAGAAAGCTCTTTCCTTTGTGATAGATGAGAGGCAAAGAGTGCAAGAGGAAAAGACTAAGGTCTCTCAGTGACCTCACACCCGGCCCCACCTCTTAAAGTTTCTACCATTTCCCAATAGTGTCACACTGGGAACAGACATTACATACCCATCTTTGGGGGACAGTCTAGATCCAAACTACCCTGGTATGTTTTCTCATACAGGTGTTTGTTTGTTGTTTGGTTGTTTTTTTCCCCCCATATCTTGTGTCTGTTATGTTCCTGGGAAAGGGTCCAAATATATATTGCTTTCAGGAAGAAACAAAGTAGAAGGTAAAGCACTAAACTAGAAGAGATGGCCTACTTTTCCTGACCTGGGACACAGAAGAAGTAAGAGTTAGCAGGCATAGAAACCAATCACTAGTATTCTTGATGGTCTCCACCCCTCCTCAGACCTTGGTGTTGAGGCAAAGCAAATTAATATGCTGGTACTTTGCTCAGATGAGAAAGACCACCCTTGCATGACCCTTACCATGTGACAGGGGCTTCCCTCTTACTCTTTATGTTTCTCTGGGTACTTCCTTCAGTCTTGAGAAGACTACTACTAGACTAATGATAATGATCAGTATTCAGCTAATGGTGCCTCCAAACACCAGGGAAGATGTGAATGGGAATCAAGCTGTAGCGAGCACAAATCAATTTCTCCATGGCAGGAACCTACAGGGCTCTGGAGTCACCGTCCCAAAGGAGCAATCCCATTGGCTTGGGCACCATCTATGAGGTCTGGTGTGAGTAGGGATTAAGAAGAATCTTGGAGAAGCTGCTTCCACCTGATTAAGATGCAGTGTTTTAACAGCATAGCTTCCAGCTACCTTCCACTAAGCAGAGACTACAGACAATGTGGTTCTGAGGAAATGTAGGGGTGAGAAGTGAGCATTATGTGAATAGACTCCATTCCCTTTTGTATCTGGACCAGAGAGTCTGGGAGAACTGGAACTGGATGATTATCACCCAGCTCCTACATAAAATTAGAGTAAAGCTTAAGAAGCAGTTAAAGCCGGGCAGTGGTGATGCACACCTTTAATCCCAGCACCCAGAAGGAAGAGGCAGGCAGATCTCTGTGAGTTGAAGGCCAGCCGGTCCACAATAGCTAATTCCAGCACAGGCTCCAAAGCTACAGGGAAACCCTTTCTGGAAAACCAAAAGAAAAAAAGAAAGAGAAACAGTTAAAGTAAAAGGAAATTCACCTGAGTTTAAAAAAGAAAGTTTCCAGTCCAAAATGATGAGGTATTTGTATATTAAGTATAGAGTCCAAGGCAGGTTAAATTTGGCATTCCAGAATAACTCATAGCCAAACATTTCATGGTCAAGGCAGAAGACTAAATGAAGAACAAGGGATAAGAGGGAGAAAATGTTACTTAGTTAGCTCACCTCTCCCTGTCTGCATTAGATACAATTTGGTGTTCTAGGCCTCAGCTTGAATCCCTGGTATCAATTTTTAAACACATGGGCACATCTATAGACTGTGGGAGGGACCCCTCCTTCCTCCTTGTAAGAATTAGCACAGTCAATCCTGCATCTCTTGCAGGATGAATTCCACCGAATGTCACAGAAAGCACCCAGAGCAGAGCTGGCAAACCGTGCCTGGCTCCAGGGACTTCCCTTCAGTTGTAAGCTAGTTGTGATGGCTGACTATCACATCTGAATTGACCTGGTCCCTGTAAGTAGACATTTGTTCTTTCATTTCTGTCCCTGTAATGCATACAATTATGGCAACCCAGAATATAATTCTGATTTTTATTAGAGAATATATCTAAAATACATTATCCATTAAGTTATGATGTTATCTGAAGGACAATATACTCTGTATCACAACTGTACCAATTTTACACCTTATTTGCATCTTTAAAATTCAAGTCACTAAGTTACATAATTCAAATTTAAGATAACATTGCTACAAATATATAAGCATATTAAAAGTTTTCTTTAATAGAACATCTTGAAATAGTGAACATTTACATAATTTATAATCATAAAACTGTAACTATTTTACCTGATTTGCTCAAATTATCTCAGTTTGTCTCATGATATGGACTTGTAACCAGTCATTCTACTTTCCTATGTTTTAAAAATAGCATTTTAGCAAACAAGCCTGAGTACCCATTATCCTATGGCTATGAAGAAAGGCAAGAAGCCATTTCTGTCTTTTGCATTAGATTGCTATGACTGATTGGGTGTGCCATAAGTCAGCTACCAACCTGCCAACACACTACCACCACGTGAGACACCTGAGTTTCTTCACATTTGATTAATAAGCGCAACAGGTGAGAGATGAAAGGTCTACAATTCCAGACGCAAAGGTGGGATCCAAATCACCAAGTGGAATTGTGCTCAGCTCCAGAGAGGCGGCCACACTTGACCATTTTATTTAAAGGATGCTTTGATCTTTCTGTTCTTCAGTGGTTGAGCTGGGCGCCAGTTGTCCACCATCAGCTCTTCAGGTTCCCCCTCTGTGTTGAAGTTCAGTTTACGGAACTGAGACATCTTAAAAGACATAAAGAAATTAAAAAATTAAATAGTGTCACAATATTACGTACTTAAGTTTCATGTTTTGTCTTTAAATGACACCTCCAAAGCTTGGCAGTGGTAGCAGACACCTTTAATCCCAGCCGCAGAGGCAAGCAGCTCTCTGAGTTCAGGCTAGTAAAATCTACAGAATGAGTTCCAGGACAGTCAGGGGCTATACAGAGAATCTCTCTCTCTCTCTCTCTCTCTCTCTCTCTCTCTCTCTCTCGCACGCACACACACACGCACGCACACCCACCACCCACACATGCGCACACACACACACATACACAGAAAGAAAAAAAATATAAATGCATCCCCCGATATTCACACTATCATGAATTTCAAATAGTTATACATTACATGTAGATAGTTGAGAGAAGGATGCTTTCAAGAGAAATCTATCTATGTAGAACACACAAAGCCACTGGGGTCTTTCTCCAATAAAAATTTTTTGTCAGCTTGCTTTTCTTGCTTTCCTTTTAAACCAAACATCAAAAGTCTGTAAATTAATACCTCTGACATGTGACACAATGATAACAGTTTTAGATCCATATTAACGTTTTGTTTTCTGTCTCAGAAAAGGCAAAGCATAGCAAGTGCTCAAGTGTGTAAAGGGCCAGCCTACCATCTCCCTGGAAGACTGGCATCCCTGCTTAGATACGTACACACTCTGGGGCCCTAAGACTTTGACCCTGGAAACTGGCTCAGTTTTAGTCTCCTTTGAGTTTCCTTGCTCAAGGCAGACACAGGCAGACTCAAATGTGCAAGGTTCTGCTTATAATATGCACCAGAGCATTGTGTATGTGTGTGTGTGTGTGAGTGTGAGTGTGTGTGTTTGTGGGTACACATATACACATGTGTGCGCATACATGGGGAGGTCAGAGATCAACCTTGCACTAGTAGGTGCTAGCCACCTGTTTCTTTTTTTTTTGTTTGTTTGTTTCTTTTAAGAAAAGGACTCTCATTGTCCACAGCTTACCTCCTAGGGGAGGCTGGCTAGCCTTTAGGCCCCAAGGATATATCAGTCCTCATTTCCCTAACATTGGGATTGCAAATTAACACCAACACACTGAGCTTCTTCACTGTGTTCTCTGGAGTTTGAACTCAGGTCCTGATGGTCCTGAGATAAGGACTTCCAAGTCTGGCTAAGCCATCTCCTCAGTCCTAAAGTGTTTGTATCAAGTTGGAATGAGTAGCACACTATGGCCCCTTTCCATCGCTCACGTCATGTTCAAATATTGGTAAATTTGACTCATCATTTTAGAACCAAAGACAAGGCAATGTATAGAAAATTTCATGGGAACACTTTCTCTTGCTAGAATACAGGTTAGAAATGAACAAGCAGCACCATGCTAGTCAGAGATGTGAAGGATTTTCTGGGCATCTTTGATCTTCAAAACAGGGCAGGGAAGCTGTGGAGGCTGCCTCAGAGGATGTGATGCGCAAGAGGTTTTTCATCCACCTAGGTTGTACAGAGCCAAGGAGCATAGCAAAGAGCATAGCAAGAGGTTTCTCATCCACCTAGGTTGTACAGAGCCAAGGAGCATAGCAAAGCGAAGGAAGGCTTGGAGGAAGAACTAGAGCTGTGGCTCTGAACTGACCTCCAGATCCTGGGCTCCATGATATGCAAATATGCCCTTACTATGGAATCTCACCAAAACATGCTATTCATATTTGTAGTTCAATACCATTTTCTACAGCAAAGGGAAAATTCATTGACTGTACTTACCTGTATTTGGCACAAAAATGTGCTGTATTTTGAGATCTGTACCTTTGTTTACAGCCATCTTACACCTCTGCAGGGTAAATTCTGGGCCTAGGAGATTAACCTGACATCTTACCTCCTAGTGAGACCTGCAGGCACCAGGCTTCAGAGACAATTAACACTTCCTTTGTTAGTTAACAATCACAGACCTTCAGTATTTACTCATTAGCTAGGGATGGCTCCATTAGCTAGGGATGGCTCCAGATCTGAATTCCAGCAGAACTGGAGGTTCCTGACACCTTCCTTCCCCCCACCTTTGCCCGGTTGCTATATAAGGGCTCCTAAAAATCAATAAAACACAGCTTGATCAGAAAGCCTATCTTGCTGTCATTCCTTGTGTCTCTTGCTTCTTCCATTCCTCTCCCCTAGGTTTATCCAGGACCACCATTAGTATCCCGCTGGCCGGGATAAAAATGTGTACAGACAGTAAATATACCTGCCAAAGCAGCTATTGATACCAGATTCCGAGTTAGCATAAGTGGTTCTTAGTGGAGAAAAAGGAGGAATGCTGATGTTCTTCTACACTGTGTCTCAAGCACCACATCTACAACCAGAAGTGGCACTTTAACCTTTTCCTCCTGCTACTTCAGGATGCTTGCTCAACTGTTAAAACTCCCGGTTTAATTTTCAAGCCATATACCAGCCAAGCATGCCATTGGGTGGCCCACTTTGAAATTACTCCATGCGAGTTTCTAGATGTATATTGATTTCCTCAAGGACTGGGTGTGAACTATTCTTTACATTAATACATTAATATTCTAAAAGAGAGTCCCGAAAAGAAAGTATGTTCCCAGTCATAGCTGGAGCTGCCCAAGGAACTGGGTGGAATGCACTTCTATTTCCTGTGCTTACAGTTTTTAATCAGCAGATTCCAGATGGTGACATAAGAAAGTCTGGCAATGTGATCTCTCTTGCATACTGCAAGTCTGAACTCTCATGACTTCACATTTTTTCAAGTTTAAATTACACAGTTATTCAAATAATTGTCACTTCAAAGCTGACTGCAGTTGTCTTTTATATTACCAGGATCTGACCTTTTGTGATTCCTGAGAAAAGTCTGTTTTCCACATCTCAGAATATGCTGAGGAAGTCAGAGGAAACACCCATTTGTGTTCACTTGTATGGGTGCTCACTGGTGACTTAGGGGCTGCATCGAGCACTCAAACATTACAAATTGCTCAGGAAATGTAAAATGTCTGGCGTGAGCCACTGAAGCAAGCTGGGGTAGGGTGTTTTGAGAGATATTTTTCCTCCAAGCCAAGAGACTCTACCTTGGTCAGGCTTGAGAAGTGCATCTCACATTCACAGGATTCCACAAAACTCTTTCATCACCGAGCAGGAGGCTAGGAGCTAGCATTGACATCTAACCTTCAATATGAAATCTCATTTTTCAAAGCCTCTATTTCCTCTCAGCTGTCAAAAAGCAACACATTAATAAGTAGACATCTTTCTCTTGTAAATCTCACAATAACCAAAAATCACAGATTAAACAAACTGCTTAAGAACTGCCTGCGGTGCTGGAGAGCAAATCTTTACTAACTATCAAACACTTCTGTGACATTAGCCACAGGGTGAAAAGTCACAGGAGGATTATATCCCAGAGGTCTAACTGGGAAGGCCAGCTTTTCTGCCTCAGCTAAATGAGAACTCTCCCTAGAAAACCAACCTGCTCACTGCTGACGGTAATGGGTTCCTTGAGTACGATCCAGGTTACACATTCCAGAAGAGGCGGAGTGGTCAGAGAGCCAGGGTATGTCCAGTAGTCAAAGTTTCCAGGAAGAAGGGAGCGAGGATCAAAGTTAGAAAAGGCAGCACTCTTTCCCTGCAGGGCAACAGCACAGAAGAAAGTCAACACAGACCCACAGCAGGAGACTACCAGCCACAGGTCTCATCAGCTCTCACTGGAAGTCTTTTGTACAGAAGTGCCAGGCTTAGTGACAAACAAAACGAAGAGCACCAACAGAAGGCATTTCACTTGAAAACATAGATTGCCTAGTGAGATCATGACGAATGTGCTTCATCACGTCATCAAAACAATTAAAAGTTTTCCATTGCCCTTAACTGATCATATGCGGCATTTATTTAAAACTATATTGTTACCACTAAAATGGTAAACATACTTACGTTGCAATATTAACAGAAATAAATGATCTTTGGTAATAAAACGATGGTTTTGCTATAATATTTCAGAGCTACATTAAATCAAAATGTTCAGATCTTGATGCAGCACTTTTAAACCAGTAACTGGGTGGCAATGCAAAATTTCACACTACTATTTTCTCTTTAAAGTTGTTGCGAGATGAAGTGATATTAGAAAAGGAGAAATGAAGAGAACCAAGGACAATTAGCAATTAAGAAAGAAAATAGGACCATGAAGAAGAGAGATCAGTCTTATCACATATGATTCAAGGGGGGGGGTGCAAGATACATGCAAACACTATACATTTCATAAGCTGGGTGCTGTTTGAAGATGAGCTTTGTGCAATCAGGCTGCCACAGGGATGGCCAATGACTGCAAGAGAATGTTGCACACAAGCAGATGCCCAAAAACCTCAAGATACCAATGCTGCATAGAGGGTTTAAACACAGAATGGATGAACTCAGACCATGGAATATGAATCTCCGTAGAGCAGGCTTGTCCACCCCAAATATCTCTGAATCTCCTAGATTAGCATAGAGACCATAACATAGCAAGCCTCCCACAAGCACTGTGTGAATCACTGAATGTTTTGTTCAGATGATCTTTCTGGACCTTTGATGCCCTCTAAGTCTTGAACATGTATGTATTCTTCTAATAGAAAGTCAATACAAGACAAACTATTTAGCAAAATTAGAATCCATTTTTGCAGAAGAAAAAATATTATATATAAGCAATTATTTGCCTTCATTGAACTGTTCGTCCAACCACCACATCATCAATAAAACTACTCATCCTGATCAAAAGGATATTTTAAATTCAAGAGTATTGAAAAGAGTTACCTTTGTTTTAATGGCGCTCAGTGCATCAAGAACTTTCTGAAGGCCTTGTGTAGCAGGTCCAATCTGCAGAAAAGCAGGAGTTACAAGACCTTATAAGCCAGTTGGCATTCACCAGTTTTGATTTGAGCAACACAATCATAAAATTCCTGAAG
>JAQHUG010000574.1:271688-292042 GCA_028555095.1 Dicrostonyx torquatus | reverse complement strand
GAAGAAGAAGAAGAAGAAGAAGAAGAAGAAGAAGAAGAAGAAGAAGAAGAAGAAGAAGAAGAAGAAGAAGAAGAAGAAGAAGAAACTCCTTAGACATGCCACACGTCATTTGTGGCTTGTGAACACTGAAAACAGCATTTCAGCTGTCACTGAAACTTTAGCTTACCCTGCTTCTGTAACTCGCTCCCCTGAATTGCCTTGCCCTATGTTCCCTATCACTTCCAACTGCTAAGCTGAATGAACTCAAAAGCTGACCTCAGTTGATGCCTCTGAAGGAGCTCACACTCTTGCCTACCACTCCTTATACAAATTCTCCTTTTGCTTTCCCCACTCTTGCCTTCCTATCTCTTGACTCTTATGTTCCTTTGTTTCATTAGTTACCATGTTTTCAGGGATTAAAGGCCCCTCGCATTAGCAGTTTCTCAGGATTATATCCTGAGCATTTTTATCATCTTTCTCTTTCTGCTGTCTTTGCGTGAGCATCCTTTAGATGAGCTTCATGAACTCCTGCTGCAACTTCCTCCTCAGCGTGGGACACAACTCATGAACGTCCATCCCAAAGTGTTTTAGACTTCCCTTTCCAATTTGCTAGGGGCAGCTCAACTCTGAGATCCCACGGTTCCTGAAATTTTCCAACATCGAGAACCTGTCCCAGAACCCCAGCATCATCCCACCAGAACTTGACCTCACTTTAGCACTGTCTGTCCTAAACTAAACGAGTAGGAACCTTAGCTGACGGCTTGATTAAAGCAAATCATATCCTACTGGTCACGCTCAGTTTACGTCTGTCTTTTCATCACATTAATATCTAACTGGTTTCTAAGGGGCACACTCAAAGTGTCTTTCAGACATCCGTAAGGAAGAATGGCGTGGTGAAGAGTGAATTGAGCCTCGAAATATTTTAGTGCCAAAAGCATTTCCTCAGAATTTTAGTAGAACTTCTTCCTGTTATCAATATTCTGTCTAGTCAATAATTCTTTTTTTTTGGTTTTTCGAGACAGGGTTTCTCTGTGGCTTTGGAGCCTGCGCTGGAACTAGCTCTTGTAGACCAGGTTGGTCTCGAACTCACAGAGATCCACCTGCCAGGATTAAAGGCGTGCGCCACCACCGCCCGGCTAGTCAATAATTCTTGAACACAGAAAAACAATTAACTAACCTTCAAAAAAATACCCAAAACAGCCAGTCCATCCGGTTGCTGTGCAGCTTTCCCAAAATCACCGTATTTGGTGTTCCAGTGAACCAAGTGAAGCTAAAGTCATGGGAGAAAAAACACAGTATGTGATTCACATGGTGAAAGGGAACAGATTTCATCTACTGGCTACTCTTCCCTTTATAGCTAGTTTATTTAAAAAAAATGTGGATAATTTTAAGAAAAAAACGATTTACTTCTGGCTATAGTTGTTATAATAGTACATCACCTTAAAATGTACTCTAAGACAAGGAAATGTAGAATATCAAGATAAGGCAGAGATTTTATTTATGGATTTATAATAAAATCAACTCAGTACTGTTCTGACAGACTTAACTGGATGGTTACAAAGCCCCTAAGAACCAACATGAAAGTCTTTTGCAAAGAGGTTGTTGACTTGGTATGTGTTAGACTTTATATAAAACTAAGTCTTGGAAATTAATGCTAAATAAGCTTTTCTCTGTGACAAACAAATGATCTTACCTCTGCAGCGTATTTTGTTTTGTTCACAGTATGCTCAGAGCCATGCCCATCGGATGAGCCCCAATGAAAGTGAAACTGGATCAATCTGTAGGTGCCACTGAGGGGTCCTCCTTTCAGCACTGAAATTACAATGCATGCATATAATGTCTCCACACACACACACACACACACACACACACACACACACACACACACACACTTGCTGGGCACATTGGTATGTCTCCTCAGGCCCGGAGAGTGGAGACTTAATGTACAGTTAGCGAAAGGACTAGTGGAATGATCTGCAAACCCAGGAGCCTATCTTCCCATGTGGCCCAAAGATTGTTCTGACAGTCCAAACAACAGATTTGGGAAAGAATTCAAAATATTATAAAATTAAACTGTGCTTACGCTAACTAACTTTGTCCCTGAAAATCTGTATCCAACCTCTGGAACTTCCTAATCTGTCAAATGTGGAGTTCAATTGTTTATTTCATTAATAATAACCTATCCATCATCTCTATGTGTAGTGCAAGGTGCTTTATTATATTCCAGAAGCTGAAATTTGAACTATAGAAACTATTCAGATCCTCTATCCTGGAATTAACTCCATTTTAGTCAACAAATCATCCTAGAGGCCCCAGGCTTGGACTGCATCATTCAGAGACACTTGACAAGTGTGTTTTGAAGGAGGATTACAATAGAAGCAAACAAACTAAAACTTTTGCTTTTTGTATCTATGCCCTTTAAACAATACAGTTAGATGTTTTCAGAAGCGACTCCGTTTTACTAGCTTATCTTTCTAGGATGAAAAACATCTGCTGCTTTAGGTACATTTTATAATTCTATAAAATAATAAAATAAATAATAAATAAATAATAAAGTAAATCCACAGGGCTTTTTGTAAAACACATAGGCAAAGTCTGTACAATAAACTTCATTTGCTTCATTTCACTTAAATATATTTGGCCTGTAGCAAGGCCTATTCATCTATTCAAAGGGTGAAACTGGCTGAGATATGTGAGTGGCCTTCCCACAGCACCTATGCAGTCACTGGCTGCTTACTCTTCCAATGGACCAAGAAAAAATAAGAAAAATGAAAACAGAAAATATGAATCATAAATGGTGTTATATTACTCATACGTGAAGAAACATAAAACTCATATGTACTATGTTGAGATCGTGTCCCTTGAAGCACAGAAGCAACTGTGTTTATTTATCTGATGAGTATGGGAGGAAAGTATCGAGCCCAGGCCCTTATGCTATGTTTTTTCAGAAATGAAAGAATACTGTTTTTCCCTTTTTATTCTTCTCTCTTATATTACATCCTGACTGTAGTTCTCCCGTCCTCCCAGTCTCTCCCCACCACCTCCCCTCTCCTCCAGATTCACCTCCCCTCCAACAAGATATCCAGGGATATCAACCAAACACGGCATCACAAACTACAATAAGACCAGACCTACACCATCACAAATACACACTTAGCAATGCCGTCATTTTTATGAAGCAAGTTAGTGCTAGGGAAAAAAGATTTTTTTTAACCCTGATTCTGCAAAGCTCATATGCAGCAAACGTCATGCATAATGTCATTAGATCAGTCAAGGGGCTAATCCATTTCAGTGAACCTTTCTTAAGCATCAGGCATCAACAACCGAATATATCTGCATTCCACCAGGGGAAATTCATAACACCATTTCATATCTTAAAGTGAATATACTTTCCCACTATTCCTATTCCATCCTTTTCAAACTTTGAAATTCCATCATCTTCCACTTTAGGGAGTATTTTAAACACAAATATGTTTTGAGTGCATATGCACTTTTATTTTTAAAGGCTTTGTGAACACTAGAAGAAATGATTCAATGTTAAATAGACCCAGACAGATATACCCTAGACAGATATACACTAGACAGATTAAAATAAAACTTGTTGCTATGTAGAAGTCCATTGCCATTAGTAAAGATTATTAAATCTTTAGAATTAAATTGCTACACACGGCAACAATTCTGGTTTCAGAATCTGTTAACATGGAGTTTAGTTGATTAAATCCTTGGAAAACATTGTCAGAATCTTACAATGTCTTTATCTTGGATAAATATAACATGTATCACTTTGACAAAGAAATAAAAATTATAACACTTTGTTAAAAATAATTTACACTATATTCCTAAGTAAATTTTTTTATTCTGACTGTGATACCCCATTTTTAAAAATGTCTTGCCTGCTTTTCTCATGCAAAAAATTTTTAGTGTGGTAGAAATTACTAGCTGTATGATTATCCTCTATAAAAATCCGGGTATTTGAAGGGAAAAGGTTTCTACAGGGTTCATGCTTTTGCTATGCCACAGAAACTTGTTCCATCAGGTGGGAGATAAAGGGGGCTTTCTATTCTTGTTTACTCAAGACTTTCAAATATCAAATTAAATTTCAATTCTTAAAACCAGAACTTGTCCCAATTTTAACTTTTATAATCTGTTACCAGTTAAACACAGTATAAATAACACTATATAATAATGTCTTTTATGCTGAATACCTAGATAAATTATTAAACCATTTTTTTGTTAAAATAGGAGATTCTATACTGCTGAAATCAATTAGAAACCCATATAAAATAACTGAAAATTTACCATTTTTCACCATTTTTTCTTCCTAGTCACTATTGCTAATTAGGATGTATTTGAACAACAAACTAAAGACGACTGGGGTAAGTAATCTCCTTTAACCCAAAATTATACATCCCCAATACATTTTACATAAACCAACATTTAGTGATTTCCTGTCCAAACAGACAAATGAAAACGTTCCACAGATCCATGCTTGCAATTTTTACTACTCATTAAACTATACATACTTTTCCATTGACAGTACCAAATAATTCTAGGACTATCTATAGTCATGCAAGCATATCTGAGAGAGGAGCTCATATTCCATTTCTCCTAAACAATAAAACATTTAGCTATCATCAGCTTCATTAGAGTAGCACAGTGAAAATCAATTGTTTTAGCTTAAGTTATGCAGCTTTGTCAGGCTCATGCCTGACCCTTGTCACTCAGCGTGCTTAGGGAACAGTGTTCTGAGTAGTGGAGATTCTGCTGACATGATTAACCAGCGCATGGAATCTTCCCTGATTGCTTATGATTGTTTGTGGAAGGTAAATTTGCAGGGACTTAGTTTTGAAGCTGTAAAGTTAAACAGAACCAGGTACAAAGCTCCATTATGTTATCCAGACAATGGCAAGTTTCAAAGGCACACTGGGAAACAACTCTGGCTTCCTTCTTTCTTCTTGAGCTAGCATGAACAAATAAACATTGTTTCTCTTTTAAAAAACAGAGCCCAACTGGAATGAATATGATGTGTGAGCTGACTGAAAAATTCCGACATTACTCAATATTCTTCTGTAACTTTGCAATAAAGCAGAGTTTTGACTTATTAACGAGAGTTAATAAGTTAGCGGTGGTTAATGCTTCTTTAGTACCAGAAAAAGCTGGCAGGAAAACATCTCAAGCAGAGGTTATTCCTTCATAATACTTTTTAAAAGAACTTCAAAAAGGGATTATTAGCAAATTTTCCATTAATTTAAGATTATTGACTTTAAAGGAATTTTGAAAACTTTACTATGAGTTTCAGGTTAAGACCCATTAATTCCATGTGTTTACCTCCAGGTAAAAAGACACATCAAACTCAGCTAGTTCAGTTTCTGACACCAGGTATTAAAGTCTATGTATAAGATAACATTTAGAACATACTGCAAGGCCAGAATTCAGGATTTAATTCTCCGAGGCTGCGATCTCAGTGGGGGTAAATAGAGTGGGGGTGGGGGTAAAGGACTGAGGCATTTAAATGCAAAAATTAAAAATAGCTCAACAAAAAATCCTTAATTTTCAAAATATGAAGTAACCCAAATGAATTCATTTGAGACTTACGTGTACAGAAAAATTACATCACCTTTTTAAAATATGGTATGTAGAACTAAACATTGACAAAGCTTATCATTTGAGTATTCATATATACAAATATTAAAAGCCACTAGTTAATGTTTATGGGAGGACAAGCCTCAGCAAATGGCTCCTTCTCTTCATGCTGTGGGCTGACTAGAGCATCACTACCATTTCTTCTGCTTTTGAGAATTTAAGAAACATTAAAAAGAAAATCTAAAGAGTATTTCTCCAGGTGCTGCATAACTTTTTAACTTATTCTGTAAGTGGGTTTTCCTTTTATATCAACGTTTTAATACACTCTACATTCTTGTTTAATCAACGTCACTGAAAGAGATAGGAGACGCTGGCAAAATTACAAAGGAATCTTTCATGGGCAAGAGAGAACAATTCCCTCTAATCTTCACTGACCCTTGCTTTTCCTAGACCTTTTTGCTATCTAGGGCACAAAGACACACATTCTGTTCTCTCTTTAACCCCCTGGAGTTTTCTAATTCCCTTTGCTGGAGTCTCTTAAAACACAACCCAATTATTTATTCCTCCGAAGGAACGGAATTTACTCTGGGAACTCTTTACTGGGGTGTCATGTGGACGCCTAAGCCTCCTTATGTTTCTCCACTTCCTAGTACCACATCATTTCACAAGCACCAAAGTAACAGCCCTCTGTTTTCACAGATATTGATAGATACCTAACAGAGGACATTGTCTGTGGGTCTCTAGCAAACAGACTTCCAAATGTCAGGACTTCCCACCTGGGGAACAAATTTAAATAAAAAAAAGTATTGGTAGCCACATATCCTGTTCCCTACCCACTTCCCTGCCTAGGGCCTGCAGGCAAGCTACTGCCATGCAACCATCCCCCTTACCCTATCTTCCAAAAGGTCGGAAACCCGGATTAGCGCCACCTGAACCCTCATTCCTCTCTTCAGACAACACCCTCCCACTCTTCCATGTTGTCTGCTTCTGCTAGGGTCTTAAACACTCCTCAGAGAATTCTTAGACCAAACAATCCATTTCAATGACCCCTTACGTCCCCTATCAAGAGCCTGCAGCTCCTTGAACAGTTTATTTTTGCATGCATCGAGGTTACCGTCAACGCCTATTGTTTTATATCCTTCTTTATAGCCTTCTAGTTGAGATGTCTTCAGTACATTCTGGATTCTGAGGATACAAGAAAGGAATCAGGCTTCAACTGCCCTCATGACCCTTATCTTAACAAGGCATGTTGTTAGTGATGTTGACAGAAAGACTCCTAGGAAGGCAGACAAAGGTGAAGAATTTCCAAGATGACCAGCTTCTTCATCACCCTCATGTCTTGACATAAAAACTGAAAACAAAGGCTCTACAAGACTTCTGTCTCCCTCCAGCAGGGCCCCCTGCTGACCTGACCTTCTGACTCAACAAGTCCCAAGGGCTGCTCAGCACAGGCCTGCCAGACAATTGTGGGCCAATCAACCACCTAGCTTTCTTCAAACTGACCAACCTTAAGTCAGGAGAGGAAAACTCTTCAGAGGTTTAAAAAAAAAAAAAAAACCCTGCCCTCAAGAAGAGACTGACTTTTTTTTTTTCCTTTTGGCATTCTGAAATTTCCCATCTTCTTGCAGAGGGTCTTCTCCACGTGTCTGCTGTATATGTGTGCGACCTCACCCCCCAGTAAGTGCACCCTTTTCAACTGTTGCTTCTGTCTGAAGTATTTGAGATTTTTCTGCTGCTACTGAAACACAATATTTTAATTACACATCATATACATGCTAGCATTTAGCATAGGCATTGCTTTCACCTGTGACAGCAATAGTAACTGTTTTCTCTGTGTTTGTCCTTCTCCTCCAACACACCCCTTCTCCAAACTACCACCAAACATAATGCATTTACAGATCCATTTCATTCAGTGACCTTCAAAGGAAAACACTCAGGAAAATAGGACACTGGCAATTAAATCAGTCAGTGAGCAATCAAGACAGCTACTCTGTCTAAATGGAATCAGTCTCCTCTTTCTAAATAAAGAAGAAAAGCATTCACACCAACATCCTGTCAGCAGCCCAATTACAAATAAATTATGGTAGCTGGGCTTTTCAGTAACTGGTTAAGCATAGCCAACTAACTCTGAAAACTCCTCACTTGTGAAGCAAATTTCTGAATGAGACACTGCTGCCTTTGTCACAGTATGCTGACACTGACCAATACGCACGATGTTTACCAGGGACTTCAACATTTTAAGTCATCAGATTCATCACTTTCCATACTGCTTACTTGAAGACATACTTATCGAGGATAGACATCATCAACTCGGGAGGATAAATGTTTTAAAAGTTGTTTAAAAGTTAAGGGACTCTTAAAAGTTTCAAAAATTCCCCGGTTTCGGCACTGCTAAGGACCTGGCTTGCTTCCTTTGACTTCTCCCAGGCACATTGCCCGATGCCCTACAGATCTCACAATCTGACAAAGTAGCAAACGGCCCCAGGATAGTTCACATTTGCCTGCTTCTAGAACCTAATAAAGAAGTCAGCATGACCTCTTAGCTTCTAGAAACAAAGCGTGGTGGCAAGGCCTCCTGTCAGTGTCCATGTATCTTGAATGAAGATGGAAACTGACCTGAACAGTCCTGGGAGTCATCAAACTCAACGTTGAAGGAGTGGCCATTGTTGAGAATCTTCTTGGAAGCAGCTTGATCATAGCATACACTCAGAGGCTGGAGGGCAGGGTCATACTGGGCAGTCTTGGTGTCAATGTCAACCGGGGACTGCCTCTCTCCATTGGCAATGGGGAAGTCTTTATACCAGTGCTCTGGTCCTGAAAGTGAAAAGACACCGTGAAGCCACCAGTGTGGGAAAAGGGACACTAGCAACTAGAAGCCACCGGTAATTCTAGAGATGGTCTGCTCAGTTCCCAATTTGGAGGTGATACTTTATAGCACTGTAACATTTACAAAAACAAAATGCTCCTCAGTCTCCTTATTAGTAACATGGAGCAATAATATTTCAAGTCTTCCTAATAAAGATCTGAGTGAAAATTAGAATTCATATACATCCATTTCTTAACAGATGATGTCAGGCAAACGTTAACAATTTTGAGGTCTTTTTACCCAAATTCACACACTTCAACCTCGAGCCAGGTGCACTTTCCTTCCCCCTCAGCTGTCCTCAGGCACCTAGGTCTGTGACCAGGAAAACATTACCTTATCAACGACACTGCAAGTTGAGAAATGGGAGGCTAACTCTGGAGCCAGCTCAGTTAGATTCAAACTGGCTCCAGAAGATGCCTTGACAAAGTGCGCTGGGAATCTTAGCCACAGGTGCGGCAGAGACTGACGCGAAGAGGACAAGAGTCCTCCGTCTCTCCCACCCCTTCTTAATCTTTCTGTGACCTACAGCTAAAATATTCGTAACAACCTTTGTGTGATTCTGTCTAGGTTGGCATAAGGTGACCAGCTGTGGTCCTTATAGGTACTGTCCTCCGGTCTTGTGGTGCGCTGTTCCTCCCGACCCCTGCGCACGGGCTTGAGGTCAGATCCTCGATAGTTCTCCGAGTCGCGCCAGGGACATCCCAGGGCGGGGGGCCGGCTGGGACCCAAGCATCCAGGTGCGCTAGGGGAGCTGGGAGCCTAAACCGAGACCTGGAGCGCGTGGCCCAGAGCTCCCGGCCTCGCACTCACCGTTGTGCCCGCTGTATCCCCAGTGGTGGGACATGGTCGCGCCGGTGCTTGGGGCAGAGCAGCAGTTGTCCTCTGTCTAGCGGTCTTGCAGAGTGTGTCGCGGGTCGCACGGTCAGGCTTTTATAGGCTCCCGCCAACTTGGTGCTCTGGGCGGCCCAGGGGAGGGACCGAGTGGACCTGAGCAAGGGGAGGAGACCGTGGAGCTGGCTGGACGTAGGTGACAGGCGGAGGCCTGGGTAGCCGGGGGCTCCCGCTGCTTGGTCGGGGCGGGGCGCCCTCCGGCTGCTCTCCGCTACTGCGTCCGAGCCACTCTGCCGCAACCGCGCGCTCTCCACCCCTCCCGGGAGCGTCGCTACCTCCTGGGCCGCCGGCGCCCCACATCCCCGGCACCGTTGTATGCACAGTCCGCGCTACCCGCCCACAGAGCTTGACTCCGATTCCCAGCGTCTCCCGACCACCTGGCAGCGGCCCGCACGCGTCTGCAGAGTTTGACCTTGGACGGGGAGCGTCTTGAAGCAGCCCAGAGCAGGGACATCCGAGCCGGGAGCGGGGAACCGGGGCCCCCTGCTGCCCGGCGGCGGGAAGACGCCCAGCCTTGCCACCAGGGCTCCCTCCTCCAGCTTGTCATTTGCCCCACAAATTAACACAGGACACTGAGCTTTCCAGTCGCGTGTTGATTCAACATAGCCCAACACTTCTCAAAAATCGTTTTTTCTTTTGCAATCGGGTTTAAAAAAAATCTTCCAAAGAGATGAGAACTTTCCCTGCCTAGCAAAGGAATTTTGGAATGCTTAAACAAACAACAAAATAATTTGATCAAAATGACTTTTTTTAAAAAAAAAAAAAAAGGAAGATAGCTCTCTGGCTTTCCAGGGACCTAAGGCGTCCCAGAGACACATTTCGCAGTGTTCCGTTTGGGCATTTATATTTAAACATTTTCCTTCGTATAACATTTTGGTTTTTCTTTTTTTTTCTCCCCACTCTGACTTTGAGAACGTTTTCGTTGACTTCTGAATCTATTGTGGGCCCGAGGTCATAAAATTGAACTGGATATAATTGGGGGAGCGGGGTGCTAGATTTCACGTTACTTATATATTAAAATCTATGTGTAAGTGCAATGGCAAATTATCATGTGACTAGATTTTCAGCGTTCTTGGAATCTACATACATTTATTTCAACCAATGCCACACAGAGATGTTGTATGTGTAGATTTCCTTGTTCTTATTTTAAGATTCAGAAAATTGTGTAAGTCTCTATATATGAGTCTTTGAGTTGATGTCAAAGGAAATTTTTGACAAAGGAGAGTCAATCACAAATTTTAGATTTCTAGGACTTTTACAGAAGTTCACAGAGTGCTTCCATCTGTGACACTAGACCTGAATAATTTGCTGTGTGGCCCTGACTCATTTCCTGTGAAGTCCACTGTTCCATTATTACCCTGCACTGAAAAGGAACAGAATAGGTTTTGATCAAAGTCTCGGGACTTTGGACCCTACCAACTCCAGTTGCAGCTACTGGAATCATCATCATTTCTGGTACTTTTTTTTTTTGGTTTTTTGAGACAGGGCTTCTCTGTGTAACAGCCCTAGCTGTCCTGGAACTAGCTCTTGTAGACTAGGCCTCAAACTCACAGAGATCCGCCTGCCTCTGCCTCCTGAGTGCTGGGATTAAAGGCGTGTACCACCACTGCCTGCTTCTTAGTGGGAGTCAAGCCCCTGATAGGGAATCTCCCTTGTCCTCCTTTGGACAGTCAAGACAGTCTCAGGTATTGTATTTCTTATTCATTTCCCTTTCAAATTACAGCGATTGTCGGCATTTTCTGTCTGCTAGATTTTCATGATCGGAGATGGCTTTGCACAGTCACATAGATAGATCAGTCACTGTCAAGCTCTAGTGTATTACAGACGCTCCTTCCAAGCTGTCATCCTTCAGTGGCTTCCAGAGATTGATACTGGACTTTTAAAAGCAAAAACAACTCTCTTGTGCTCATGTCTTTTTAGAGAGACAAAATGTACTTCCAGGGAGAAAAAAAAGTATATGTGTGTGTGTGTGTGTGTGTGTGTACATATATATATACATATATCACATGATGATCAGGATCAAGAAAACATATAAAAATTATTAAAATCATGCTCCACTTACTGTACTAAAAAGCATTATGAATCTGAATAAAAATTTAAAACAAAACGAGAAAGCATTTGATTTACTCCCAAATACAGATAGTTAATATATGTTACAAAGAAATAATTATGATTTGATTCATGCCATAATCAATGAAAGAAGTAGGTGATCTCATAGTTATTCATTAGAGTAATAAGGTTCTATGGAGACCGAGAGCCATTCACTTCTCAGGGCTCCTAGAGCTCTATATGTGGTCTACTCTCTAATCTAGTATCTGTGATGCAGCAAAGTAATCTGATGCCACTATCTATGCACCTGTTTGTGACACACCACTACCATAAGTGCTTGCTGAGCGCTTGCTGTGAAGTGACAATAATCACACCCAGCTAGGGCTGCTGTCTGAATTCAGTTAGTGAGTGTCCATTAACCACCCGACACCTGAAGTCATCAATAAGTTATGTCTTTAGAGTTTGTCCTACCCAAGGCTGTACAAAACACCATGCAACAGTTGTAAATGTCTGGGCAAAAGGGAGAGAAAGCCTCCAGCTGCTTGGAATTTCTTTGTGGGGGGAATGAAGAATGTTTGGGACGTGAACATCTGTTCTAACACACACTGAGCCATGAAAGTACAAACTGTATCATATTCGTTGACTAGTTTCATGTCAACTTGACACAAGCTAGAGCCATCTGAGAAGAGGGAATCTCAACTGAGAAAATGTCTGCCTGAGATGTATCATTTTCTTAGTGATTGGTAGGGGAGGTGGGCTGATGGTACTGATTCTATAAGAAAACAGACTGAGCCTATCATGGGGAACAAGCCAGTAAGCAGCACCTCTCCATGGCCTTTACATCAGCTCCTGCATCCATGTCCCTTCCCTACATGAATTCCTGTCCTCGCTGCTTTTGATGATGCACTGATGTATGGAATTGCAAGTAAAATAAACCCTTTATTCCCCAAGTTGTTTGGGTCATTGTGTTTCATCCAAGCAATAGTAACCCTAGCTAAGAAATACTCTTTCTCTTTATATCCTAGGTACTAGAACCCTTTACCTAAACTGAGTCCCAGGATAAACGTGTAGCCACTCACGTAAAACTTTTTAAAACTGTTTTGTATTTAAGAGTACAAAGAATCCAGAAGCAAGTGTAAGGAAGAGACTGATGCAAACTATAACTAAGATAGACAGAAGTTTTGAGGTGACCCATGCCAACTCTTCATTTTACTGACAAGGGTAAGAGAGAGGGTCTGTGTTCCCCTTGCTATCCCACCTTTGTGTTTACCTTCCTGACAAGTCCCTCTGGTATTAAAGCCATCTGACTCTGACTCTGGCTTCCCTTTTGGCTTGTGAGGCCCCTGGCATTCTTCTACAGGAATGAGAGACAGGCTTGTGGGTTTGTACTGGGTCTCTGAGCCTTCTCCACTGTAGAAACCTGAATGATCTGTCCTACTCCCCAAGTGTCTGTGTTTATATGTGGAATGTATTAAGCACTGTTAATACAGGGCTGTTGAGTGATAAGCTTCATTTGTGTGGCTCAGCTGAGGCTTCCTTTGTTATTTAGCTTCTCTGTCAGGTTCCTTATTATTGTAGAGGAGAAGCATGGATTAGCAAAATTAAAATCAAACTTTCCATGTGAGCTGAGTCCACCCTGAGACTCCACCATAGCCCTGAACTAAAGTTATGCAATCTCTTTCAACTTGTCCTGCAACATTTGTAAACTGATGAGAGAGAATTCTGGCCATAGAATAGCATTATATAATAAAGGGTCTCGAAGATTTCAAAAGCCTGGCATGGTTTCATTCCTGAATTAATAATATAATGATAATTATATTTTTCCACTGAAAAAAATAACAGATTGCCTTTTCTATGTCATTAACTTGTATGGAAAAGAGAATTTAAATAACATGTTAGAATTTTGCATTCTTAAAATAATTTGTTAAAACTATTCATTTACCAATATAGCTCTGAAAAATAACTTACTAAAAGTACTTATCTACCAATACAGTATTAAATTCTTCACATCAGTCTAAGTTGCAGCCAGAGACACTGGATGACAGAGATAAGCTTCTTGACCCCAGGTCACTCAGCTAGCAAGCAACAGAGCCAGGTGTGAAACAAACTGGTAACTCCAGTTTGAACCCTCAGGGACCTGTCCTTTGGCCTCCTAAGAGCCAGTGCATTCCTCTTGGTCAAGAACTCTGCTCCATGGTAGTGGAGTAACAATGTGTTAAGATTGTGTGCGCAGCCCTACTCTGGAAAGCCGAGTTATGTCAACATGCCAAGCAGTTTTAGAGCATCCTGCCAAAGCCCTTCTAAGTAGAGCATGGTTAAGAGATAACGCGAACTGTATATCTACAAACAGTTGAATTCAACTGCTCTTAGCCAGCTGTTTTCTAGATTTTAAAAAAGTGTAATACCTACATTTCTAAGTTTAAAGACATTTAAAAATGTCTTTGCTTTTCATAAAAACTGGCAATATTTAATTTCTTTCTTTCTTTCTTTCTTTCTTTCTTTTTTGGTTTTTCAAGACAGGGTTTCTCTGCAGCTTTGGAGTCAGTCCTGGAACTAGCTCTTGTAGACCAGGCTGGTCTCGAACTCACAGAGATCCGCCTGCCTCTGCCTCCCGAGTGCTGGGATTAAAGGCGTAATATTTAATTTCTGTAAGAACAAAATTCATCCAGAATAGTCAATGAGCTTAAGTATGTTAACAACTTTCCATTTTAAGCAGAACTGAGTTGAAATACTAAATAAAAAATTGTGCTCAAACATGCAAATTATACCTTTTAATATTAGGTGTTTCAGAGCAGCTGTCTCATTCACCATACACAATATTCTAGTGAATAAAAGCCCACCTCTCCTTAGAATATTAGTTCCTAACTGATTTGCCCTACGGGGAACATTGATGATCTCTGGAGAGAGTTCTAGTTTTCCTTGCTTGGGACAAAGGGGTGGTGTGTGGCTGGCATCCAATGGACAAAGGTCAAAGATGATACCCTACATTTGCCACAGTTCAACCCCTAATGCCACCTATCTAGAGAATTTTCTTTACCCACAGTTTCATTAACTTCAGTTACCCATGGTCAGTCATACAAAGAAAATAGTAAATGGTACATTCCAGAAATAAACTATTTATAAGCCTTTTATCATCCACCATTCTCACGAAATCTAACAATAACTTATCCCACCAAGACATGAACCATGCTTTCCCCAGCGTAGCCATGCTACAAACACTACCTGACAATAACAATTTATCAGAATGACTACCCAGGTATCAGAGAATTTTTTTCAACAACACCTTTCTACTTCATGATGACCCAAAGCACAAAAGTAGTAACCAGAGTATAAAACATGGGAAGAAAAATTAACAGTGGAACTGTGCACCAAAACTGCAGAGCATCTGGGGACAAGAATGGTCTATCTATGGTCTGGTACCATCTACATTTTGAGGTACAACTGGGAGTCTTGGTCTGTATTTCCTCACATATGAGAAAACCCACTGTTCTGGGCCATGAAATTCTGACATAAGACTGTCTACATGGTAAAGGACTGAGGTAGAGCTCAGGAGCAGAGTGCTGGCCTAGCATGAACAAAATCATGGCTTCATTTTCACACACACACACACACACACACACACACACACACACACCCGGGGGGGGATCTGAAAAACAGTTATTTGTATTTGTAATTGTTTGTATTTAAAATGTCTGAGATCTTTGCTAGTGCTGTGTCCATAATATTCCCTCAAGTGTCTTTTGTTCACTGGATTGAGTAGGAAGGACTAGGACCCTACCACGGCTGCTGCTTGAATGCACACCCAGTGCTGTGCAGATCCTAACAGCTCATTAGATGGCATTAGCTTCACTGCATGATTAAACATCTATAAGTCACCACTCTGTTTGGGGATTCTGCCTCCCTCTTACTAACAAGAGCAAGCTAGCGCTTTCCATGAGGGGATAAAGGCATTAGGATGACATGATTTCTCTTGCTTAAGGGCAGGAGGCCAGAGTCACTCGCCCTGCTCACTAGGAGCAGACAGATGCACAGCCGGCACTTTCATAGCCCTGTAACATGTATGAGTGGGCTTCAGCAAATGGACACGGCTCCATTTTATAACTGTGGCTCTCTTGCTTTGTGCTTACCTAAGTTTGTTCAGAAGCAGAAAAAAAATGTATTTTATTCACATGCAAAAGAAAAGTTGTTTTAAAAGTTTTGTACTACTCAAAATTAGGATTCAGGAAAATAGAAAGCATAAAGCAAAGAAAATTCTTCTGACTTTGAACCCTGACAGCATTTGCTTTAAGTACCTTTGCTTCATACCACACTTCATACAAAATTTTCAAAATTAAACAGTGTAGTCTTCAATATCATCCCTGTGCCTCGTCTCTCTCTTTCCCCCATCTCACTACAGTGGCTGAGATATAAATACACACATTTTAATGAATAACTGAATTTTATTTCAGTGGACAGAGGAAATATGGTAAATGTCACTTGACCTGTAAAGATGAAACGAAAAATGTGTTTTCTCTCTCTTCTATGTCCTTTTTCACTCTTTTCCTCTGTTCACTCCTATTTCTTCCTTTTATTCCTTACTTCTTCTTTTCTCCCCAACAACAAGCTTCCTTTTAATCTTTCTTTCTTTCTTTCTTTCTTTCTTTCTTTCTTTCTTTCTTTCTTTCTTTCTTTCTTTCTTTCTTTTTCTTTCTTTCTTTGCACTGTCTGATCAAACTGAAAGGGTCATAACCAATTCAAACTCTATCCACCAGACGCTGAAGCTGGACAGTCAACACTGCGTGCTTCCCTTCTCCCACCATGGATCGCTCTGTTTTTCTAATACTCGTGGTGCAGGACTCTTTTCATTTCACTCTCAGGTGCCCACTTGGTAAGGCTGTAAATGAAATAACAGATTAGCAGAGTGAGAAAGAACAGGGTGGACAGAGAGGCTGAACGCCACAGCCGCTCTTGTGAACAAAAGGCTCTACCCCGGCTCTCCACACAGCTCTGTGTATTTCAGAGCTGTTCGGGCTCTGTCTGCCACTCATGGAAAGAAGAAAACAGAAGAGCTTGCATTTATGATTAAATGTCTACTTTTAGTCTAAAACAGATACTAAAGTATCTGTTATATAATTATGCAACAGATATATAAGTTATATATGCACATACATCATTTAAAAAAACCCTCCAATTTGGGGATCATGTGCCTCAGGACTCATCTCACCCAAAGTAAGCTGGATGGAGTTCACTGTGAGATCCCAGGCCTGCTGTCCCAGAACCATGTTTTGCAGGCCACCTGTCCCAGGCCCTGCTATCTAAGCATCCTTTCCAGTGGTGCTGATATCTCTACTCAACACTCCCTGGTTTTGTGGCCATGCCCATGCCGGATAAGTTTTCCTTCTGGTGGCCACAGCCCAAACCAGCCTTTCTCTCAAGCCTGCCCTTCTCTTCTTATTCTTTTCTCCTTCCTGCATCTGGGTTGTTTATTGACCTTCTGTGATCTCTTATATTCTTGTCACATAAACATATTTGAAAAGCATTCTGAAAAGAGGATTTCACAAAGCCACTTGTGTATATATTTTTTAAGCATGTGTCTAATACTGAAGGCTTTTTCTATATTCAGCTAAAGGCAGTACTTCTAGCCACATCCCTTCTTCTCTGAGCCTGTGGTTATTTCCTTACTCCTCAGGAACTCTTCTTCCCTATCTATGTTCTCTATCAGTTAGGCTGCCGAGGACATGAGGCTCAGCATCCCTCACAATCATGACAACAGGCCCTTTATAGAGAAAACAAAGTAAAAGGGAGAAATTTGACATTCTTTAATGAAATGTCATTAAAATATTCCTTTAAAAGAAAAGGATTTATAACAGGGAACCAGAAATTTACAAGTCAGCTTCTGAGCTAAGATACAAAGGACCATCTAATCTCCCCACACCAAAACAATTATTTTTTCTCATAATTCATTGTCTGGGGGTCAAATTTTGAATTTTTTTTTCTCAAAATATTCTCAACTATATCAAAAAGTACTAAGATTGGCCTCATGGTACAGATCTGTCATCTTAACCACCAGACAGACTGAGAAGGGAAAATTACAAGTTTAAAGTCAGACTTGGTAATTTAATGCAGCTCTGTTTCACAATTTAAAATAACAGCAACAATAACAACAATAACAATAAGAAGGTCCAGGAATAGGTCATGGGAGATGCATGCTTGAGGCCCAGCATCACATACACTCAGCAGAAAGGTACTGAGTAGTAATTGGTAGTAATATCGGGAGTATTTGTGTCTGTTCTGCATGTGGAGGAGGCCATTTCCTTGAACTTACTGTCTTCCTGGAGTGGATGAGTGCCTATTGAGTCTTCACACGCATTCTACTCTCTGATTTTTGACCATGAGCCTAGGATTAGGCCTAGGAAGAGGACTCTTTATTATGTCTGTGGAGTTGCTTTACCCATCCTTCCACAAAACTAGATACCACTGGGGAAACAAAGACACTGAGAAAATTAAGAAAAACTTCTAGAAAAAAGATATTGGGAAAACACAATCACCAGGACGACGGTGCAAACGAGAGCTACTGGACCCCATCCCACAGGCACTCTGCCAGCCCCTCGCTCCAGTGTGCGCATAGCAGTGCAGGTGCTGAAAGAGATAAGTATCCTGTATAGAATTCTCTTTCCTATCTTCTAAAACACATCTCTTCTTTCCTGGGTTCAGTTCTAAATTTACAAATAACAAATATTTGGATATATATTTTACATATATATAAATATCTTTTCCCATACATTCTTTTCATAACTTGGATTCAACAATTTTCCAAAACCTCTTTGAGATGTCTTCATCTCAAACCTTCAAAGTGTGAGGGAATAACTCCTTGTCTTGACAAAGACAAGTCCAAATCTTATTTCACCATCCATTCATTCTATCATCCTTTAACAAATAATTTTGAGTTCTAGGAGGTCCCTGGTTATAAGTTAGGTCCTCTGTCCTCTGCAACAGTACAGATCAAGTCCTTACTGCCATAAAACCTTGCTGTCTGTCCCTGTGATTCACAAACTCATACTAACTCACACCAACCTTCATTTTACATAGAAAATTTAAATACATTTGCTCTTCCTAAATTAACAGATACAGCAAGAACTTGGGTCCCTATATATTCAGGGAACTGCATACAGCTTTTCTCTCTCATCTCTGCCCGGCACTGGGCCCTGCTCTCATCTGCTTTACTTGGCTCATCGCCCTTGCCAGTCTCTCTGGGACTTCCATCCCAGAGAGGTATGCCCCTGGTGACCTGAGTTCCTGCTCTACTCTGCTCACAGAGAGGCAGAAGAATGATTTCTGTGAGCCTTGCACTTTCCGGCACTTCCATTTGTATTATGCTTCCATGAGAATCAGGAGGTCTTTAGGGAACGAAACGGGTTTGAAACCATCCAAATTTCAAATGAGCACATGGATGCAACAGAAATTTACAGGCAAGTTGGAACAGAGAGAAATGTTCACTTAATGGAAAAACATTCTCCCTGAGGTTTCAGGCTCCTCTACCTGGGGCTCATTCAAATGCAAGGGAGAACCCGGTTCCCTGTTTACTGCAGAACAGCTTCTCAACTGGCTAAAATTAGCTTTTAGATTACTGGGCTTGTGCCACTGCAGTGCACTCTGTCCCCTGGGGCTGTGCTCTCACACTCCGGCTTACTCTTGCTGATCACCTGTGATTATCTCCCTGGCTGAGCTGTCACAGGTTGTACCTGCTAAACACTCTCACATCGGCAGAAGATGGATCATTAGCACTGCCCAATCCCTTGATCCTGGACGTTATGCTCAGACTGCCTGGCTTTATTTTGTTCCATTGGAGTTGAAAGCCCTCAGCAACATAAATGCTTCTCCCGGGTGTAACTTGTGCCTCGTATTTGGCATCCTCACTTTATAACATGCCCAGGCACACTCAAAATTAATCACGGCAGGAGATTTTCCACCATCGGTATTAAGATGGCTTTTCCACCTAATTCAGCACTGCAGGAGACCCTGTTCATGACATTTGAAAAGCCAATGTCAAACAGAAATGAGCATTATAATTCTCTGGCCTCTGTTCTGTGCTTGATTTTCTGGATGTCTCGCTAATTATGCGTCTCCTCCAGGAAGAACAGGACTCCTGAGGCAGTTCTGTTCCCAGAAAAAATAATTTAGTCTTCCTCCAAACCACTTCTTCAGGAGATGTGTTGGTTCAGTGTGACCACACCTTGGCTTCTCTCCTGGTACCTGAGTTATTGCTTTTAAATAGTATCACTGGGCCTGCAAGATGGCTCTGTGGGGCAAGTCTCCTGCTGATAAGCTTAAAGAACTGAGTTTGATCCTCCAAGATCCATATGGTAGAAAGAAAGTATTCACTCCCAAAAGTTATCCTCTATCATTCACAGGAACACTGTGACACATGCACAAGCACACACACACAAATACACACACACAAATACACACACACACACACACACACGATAATGCTACCTACCTAACTGAATGCATACACAAACATAAATACATACACAGATAAGTCTGATAGAAATTCATCAAATAAAGAAGCAGAAGTAAGTGGAATTCTCATACCTTTTCTTCCAGTATGAACAGATGAGAAGTAAATTCCTAACATCAAAAAGCTACATTAAAACATGACCTTTGGGATTGTAATAAGTCATTAGAATTTTCCTATGTTTAAGTAAAATCAATTTAAAAGATGAGGGCTAAACCTTATTGAGAGTTTTGTTAGAATGACATTGTCTTGTATTTTAAACATATTAATTTGTTTAAATTTTTAAAATATCCTCCCTATAGACATTGCGACCACTCCCACAGACGCACAGAGATTGCGTCCGCTCACGGTCTCCTGACCAGCTGTGTGATTTTTTCCAACCTCTATACATGAAACAGGACTTTAAATTGCTCAGTACTTACAGTCTTAGTTCAGTAACGGTTTCCTGTTAGCCTTCAGCCCTTCTTTTTCAGCTAAGGTTCTTTTTTT
>JAQHUG010000574.1:226218-270088 GCA_028555095.1 Dicrostonyx torquatus | reverse complement strand
TCCCAGTCCAGCTGGCCTTGGTGAGCTTACATTCGCTCAGGCACACTGTCTCAGTGGGTGGACCAACCCCTTGCAATCCTGACCTCCTTGTTCATCTTCTCCCTCTTTCTGCTCTTCAGTTGGACCTTGGGAGCTCAGTCCAGTGCTCCAATGTGGGTCTCTGTCTCTATCTCCATCCATCGCTGGATGAAGGTTCTAGGGTGATATTCGAGATATTCATCAGTGTGACTATGGGACAAGGCCAGCTCAGGCACCCTCTTCTCTACTGCCCAAGGACCTAGCTGGGTACATCCCCTTGGACACCTGGGAACCCCTCTAGAACCAGTCTCTTGCCAACCTTAAAATGGCTCCCTGCTCCTATATCCGCCCTTCCTCCAGCTCCACCCTGCCACTCCCCTAAAGTCTCCCCAATCCTCCCCTTTTCCCTTCTCCCACTTTCTTTCTATGAGGATCAGTGTGTCAGCTAAGGTTCTTAAGAGTAAAAATCCTTCATCTCTTTGGCCGGGTTAATATCAAAGATAAGAGTAAACATGTAAGCAAAGGACACAAAGTGGCAGTTCAAAAAACTTTTAAAAGCTGAGCAACTTAGATGCCAACATGCTGGACAGCTTTTTTTTTTTTTTTTATAGAAGAGATTTTATTGCCATCTAGTGGTCAAAATGAAAATAACATATAAACATGGTTAGGCTTTATTTGCATTTAAAGTCTTACTATCCAGGGTGTCATTTAATTAAAAAAGATATTAAATTTGCAAACATTAAATATTAACTAACTAAAGTCTAACATATTATAGTTATTGTTTCTTCTTACTCCTCTTATTATTCATATTCTAAATAATATACTACACATGTCCAGAATTCTTTCTTATATCCAATAAACCCTTAAAGAAAATTGAGAACTAATTTTTAGTAAATGAAGTTAATGTGCCTTGGGACATATGGTTTATTTTGCTGTTATTCTGGTATCTGATGTATTACCATTTCAAATGCTTCCAAGCATATTTATGACTGGTTCATCTCAAGTAGATTTGTTTAATGACATAAGTGGCCACAGTTAGATGCTGGGAGCTATAGTATCTCTCCATTTCACAAACACAGGGACTATATATGCACCCTCCAGCCTGATAGCCTGCAGCTGTTGTTATCCTTGTAGGCTCTTAAGCATGCCGTTATCTGAAGGTTATTAAACACTTAATTTACATTGGTTTATCCCCACTATGAAATGGGAAGATACCTGCAATGACACCCTGAAGAATGAGGTTGGTGTGTTCTAGAGCCTTTTCAGACACAGCTCCTGGCACACTGCTCTGCAAACTGCAGATGCCTGTAGAGCAATTGTTTGGAGGTTTGAACCTAATCCAGAAAATAATGGTCCCTTGAATGCAGAAGCATGCCTGTCTTCAATACTCCAAAAGAAGTTTACTATGGCATCACACTTGAGGAACAGTGAGAAGGAGGTGGGGGTTAAGATGGCAAACTGTTGTGTACACTATTAATCACTGACAGTAATAGCAGACTGCACACTGTAAAGTCGCTACCTGCTGCCAATGAAATGATTTTTCAAGAAGATGCAAACTGTGAGGAACAAAAGTGATATTAGTTAATATTCAAAGTGCTTTGAAATTCAAGAGGCTGAGCCTTCCCTGGAACCCTCTATTTTCATGACATCGTCTGTTCATACAAAAGTAAGCAAGTGGTTATTTTTTGCTGGCCACAGTATAAGGTGATAGGCAAATGCCAGTGGCAAGAATAATGCCTAAGCCCTCTGGGAGTTGATGGTCCAGAGAGACAGCCTCCTCTGGCCTTGCCCAGGCTGTACACTAGAATAATTACCCTCTGTAACTAGTGCGGGACCATGTGCCTACCATACACAGAACAAATAATGGATACATTCTTCACAGGGCTCTGATCATCACAAACTAAGTACTCTGAGACCAGCAGCTTATATATTACCACTAATGATCCTAATTTCAAGGGATTTAATTAACACATCCTCTTCACACTGACCAATCTGCTTTTACCTCACCCAAGTGGTAATCTATTAAATAACTTTAGCCTCACAGGAATTAGTTACATGTCTCAGGGCTCTCCCGACCCAGGGCCATTTTCCCTCCTTAAGGTAAAGTGTGTACTGCTGCCCTTTTTCTCAAGAGCTAGCATATAGACCACGGAAGGAAGCAATGAAAGATAACCAAGATCTCTAATTGTACAACTGTGTTGTAGAAGGCTGCTTGTTCATTTCCTGGCAACTCAGACTCCCAAAATAATCACACAGAAACTATATTATTTAAATCACTGCTTGACCCATTAGCTCTAACTTCTTGTTTGCTAACTCGTACATCTTAATTTAACCCATCTCCATTAATCTGTGCATCACCACGAAGTCACGGCCTACCAGCAAAGTTTCAGTGCCTCTGTCTCCAGCCGAGGCTCCATGGCTTCTCCCTGACTCTGCCTCCTCTCTTTCCGCATTCAGTTTAGTTTTCCCCACCTAGCTCTACTCTACCCTATCACAGGCCTAAGATAGCTTCTTTATTAACCAATGGTATTCACAGCTTACAGAGGGGAATCCCACATCACTTCCCCTTTTCTTTTTAAATAAAAAGGAAGGTTTTAATTTTAACATAGTAAAATTACATATAACAAAGCAAGTAAGCCGGGCGGTGGTGGCACATGCCTTTAATCCCAGCACTTGGGAGGCAGAGGCAGGCGGATCTCTGTGAGTTCGAGGCCAGCCTGGTCTACAAGAGCTAGTTCCAGGACAGGCACCAAAGCTACAGAGAAACCCTGTCTCAAAAAACCAAAAAAAAAAAAAAACCCAAAAATAAAAACAAAGCAAGTATCAAGCAATAATTATAGTTAAAGTACTTATATCTACTTTATCACTTATCATAACTAAGGAAAACTATAACTGTAACTTCAACTCCATCAAAGACTCCAGAAGGATATAATATTACTAAGTAAACAGGACTCCAGTGCATTGTATGCTACTGTCAGAATTCTAGAACTGACAGAGGCATCTCGCTGCCTGGATAGTCACCCAAAGTTCTTCTGTACCATTGGGCCATCCATCTTCAGCCTACAGGCCCACAGTACTCAGCAGACTTTTCCATGAAGCAGGAAATTTTAAAGACAGTTCCACCTATATTGGCAGTTTGTCAGTAACTTTCTTCTGTGCCCTGAAGGTCTGACAGACTCTTTCATGAAGCAGGAACCCCAAAGGCAAGTTCAACAGTCATCTCTCCATGGGTCCTGCATGTCCACTTCACACAGCAAAGCATCAAGCATTCCAGATAAGAGCAGTTCTTGCCCCAATGGCTAGCAAACTCCATAAGGAGCCTTTTCATTGTCCATCTTCCTCTTGAAGTAATTGGTGCTGTTAGGAGCATATCTGTCTCATGTCATGAAAAGTCCTAAGCTCTTAAAACATTTTAAATGCCATGCTCTGAAGGTCTCTGAAAGATTTGAAGAATACCTAACTGAAATAGATCTCTATATATCTAGAAAATCAAACTAACATGACTAGAAGCTTGACTATTATAGATGACTCTTATTAACCTATACTTCTTAATTATACATTACATTTTTAAATGAACAGCACAAACACAATACCTTAATCAAGAGCAGAAATATACATATAACAAAATTGACTTAAATTTGTATCAATAAAAAAAAGATTCATACCAGTGTACATCGTTATAGCATGCCCTTTAAATGCAAACAAACATTTATAAACAATCATTTAAGGAATTTGGGTATAGTTCTCTCCAAACTGCTTCCTGCTCTTTGTGAGCCAAGTAATTTTTGGGGGTGTTCATGATGACCTTTTCGGTAGTCTTAGTCCATCAAACCATATTAGTCTGGAAGGGATTCCACAGGTTTTCACTTCTGTGGAAACAAAAGCAGAACCTCTTTTCCAAAGCAACAAATCCTTAGACCCAAGTTTGGAAGTCATGATACCTTTAGAACACATATGCTGGATTAGTATAGCAGCACATACAATGAAATGTCTCTCTGTACTTAACTCCTTCACAGTCAAAAAATTCAAAGGAAACACAATAATATATAATCCAGATGTTCTGTGTATATTACATCTTTACATGGCTTATTTGTTATTATTCTATTACTTTTTAATACTTATTTTATTATCTTTTCTCCTTTAATCTATGACTGTCTGTACTCTGTCTCTTTAAAGACTTTGTTTTGTTCTGTTTAAACCCATTTATTTTTATAACTCTCTATACTCTTTTTCTTCTCTCTCCCAAGCAGACATACATTTATCCAACATGGTGACTTGTTTAGAGTTCGTTTCCATCTGAATTTGTCTTTATTGTGTATCTGTAATTATCTTTTGATCAGGAGCACTTTTTAAAAATGCTAAGTGGGCAGGGCTAAGACCAACTTCTCAGTCCTGCCTGCTTGCTCCACCCAGTCCAGCATGGTGGAACTGTTCACTGCCTCTGTAAGCCATGCACACTGTCCCATTTTTAAGCACACAGAGGGTCTATGGTATCATTAAGCAAGTTGTAGCATTCTGTTTACAAACCCCATTTAAATGCTGCATAGCCAGACCTCATCAGAGTTTGTACTGGTCGCATAGCCCAGGAAGCAGCCTTTTTAAAATGGTGCAGCTTTTTTTTTCTGTTACTGCTGAATCAGGAAGACCTCTTTTAAAGGATCTGCAGTACGCTGCCAGCAGCAAGCAAAATACAGGCTAGCAAGAAGCCATGCTTAACTCTGTTCTTTTGTGTCAAGAATTACTTTTGAAGATCTCTCAAGTTTTAAGGTTTTAAGTGGATTTAGTTGGTCACGTTGGCAAGATTCCACATCACAATTGGATTTGTATCTAGAGATATTAATTGTATTAAAAGTCAAATGTATGCATTTCTACACTGTTGGGAAATATCATGCTGAGGTACATTTTTTGAAGAATTATATAAAAGATGCTGTGTTTCCTAAAAGGAGTACTAGCTGTTTGCACTGATCTGAATGCCAGAACCCAGTTGATCAACTGGGGACTATCACATGATGAGACTGACAACACCCTCTGCTCAGGTCTGCAGTTTAGTAAGATGCCCTTACGAACTGCCTTGTTCCCTTTCCTAAGGATGAAGCATCTGAACTCAGGACTTGAGAGTCTTGTATTGCTATTCTCCAGTCACAAAAAACAAAATTGGGAAGTCTGTCCTTCTCAGTTTCCTCTGTTTTTGTCATTTATAAAGCTTTTCCATTAATTGGACACACACAGCCCAATCTTATTATAGGAAATAAGTCAGACTCAGAAAGACAGATACTGAATATTTTCTTTCATATATAAAGTCTAAGCATGAAATTATATATGTGTATGGACATAGAAGGGGTCTTGAAACTTGAAAGGGGATCACAGCGGGAGGAAGAGATAAATCTTTAAAGGGGAGGATAATGGGATTCATGTGCTGTTATAGCAGAGAAGGAAAGATGTGATGGGGGAGGGTGGTGAAGGACTGGCTAAATTAGAATAAAGTATAATGACTCGAATGCATGAAAATGCCATAATGAAATGTATCACTTCATATGCTACCTTAAAACAAATGTTTTAATCTAAGACTTCAGTTTAAAAAGAGAATACACATACTTTTCATTTGCATCCTGTCTGTATAGTTTCTGGGACAGTAGAAACTCTTGGCTTCAGTTGTCATCCACTCCTTCCTATTCTAGGAGTCATTCATTCCAGCCTCAAATTCAAAAGACACCAGAGAGAGTTCTTATTTTTATTATTATTTTAATAGGCATGCAAAAATGAAAGTAGTGAAATAAAAAAGAAATGGCCCTGCTTCAGACAAAGAAAACCATCTTTATGAAGGAAAAATTCAAATGCTGGATCAAACATTTTAAATCACTTGATCTTGAGTGTATCTGTGTGTGTGTGTGTGTGTGTGTGTGTGTGTTTTACAGACAAGTGAAACCAGGTAAACTTCATAGTAATCAAAATTTTAACGTGTGATGGAGTTTCACTGGCATTTAAGAGGTCAAACACAATGATCTTGACTTGTGCCTTCACTTAACTGTGGTAGGGTGGGCACATGCCTCCATACCCACACACATAGCATGACCTATCACTTCTGTGTAGCAGTAACTAGGCTGGGAAACAGGAGCCTGAGGTTCTGAGAAATTTAGTATGCTCATTAAGTTCCATATCTCTATTCTTCTATTTCTTCCTCATTGAACCCATGCTAGAAATACTAATTTTATAGAAAAGGTAGTTGTTCCAAAGGTTAGGGGTGAAATTCATGCTTCTGGGTTAGATAGTGCCAAAGGCATTGTGGTTTCCTGCGACTGCATCTTATTCCTCTAGGTGTTTTAGAATAGCGCAGAGCACAGAGCACCAGGAGGCAGGCAACTCTTCGGGGCAGGTATTCCTTCCTGAAGAGGACGGAACCAGAACCTCACTTGAAGGAGGCCCTCACCACCCTACCCTTGACGGGCTGCGGAGGACGCCAGTTCCCCACTAGGGGCACCGGGGGCTCATTCTCAGCGCTGGCAAAGAGGCTACGCAGCTTGGCCATCTGTAAGGGGAAGCAGACTGTTAGAAACTACTGGCTTTCTAAGCTGGCCACACAAACCACAGACCCAGTCTCCACGGATAGGTCATGAGTTGGCAATTACCAGTTCATAACAAGCATTTCCTTACATTCACGATGCCCTGCTCTCTGGATAACCACCTTTCCCACCCGCATGTCTCCTGGGCTGTAAGCTGAGGGGTCAGCATCAGGTGTACCACTTTACATAGAAAGGAATGATGGTTTATTGAATGCCTGCAAATAAGAAAAACCTTGATAGGCTTCCATTGTGTGACCAACTCAAATATTATGAAATTACTTTAAAGGACGAGAAAAAAATTAAAACCAGGCCATATGTTAAAATGTTAGGCCAGGCGGTGGTGGTGCACATCTGTAATCCCAGCACTCAGGAGGCAGAGGGAGGCAGATCTCTGTGAGTTCAAAGCCAGCCTGGTCTACAAGAGCTAGTTCCAGGACAGGCACCAAAACTATACAGAAAAACCCTGTCTTGAAAAACAAGCAAACAACAAAAGTTAACCACTTCCTTCCTTTTTTTTTTTTTCTTAAAGGATCTTAAAATTGGAAATTATCATGAAAACATATCATCCCTTGGCAGTCTAGAGGGTTCAGTGTGTGAAGGTGCTTATGACAAGCCTGATGCCCAACCTGTGATTGCATTCACCTGGTCTGAGCTCACGGTCATGGGCTCCTTCAGCAGCAACCACACGATGCACTCTTCGCAGGGCGGCGTGGTGAAGGAGCCATGGTAGGTCCAGTAGTCCCGGCAAGCAGGAAACAGGCACGATGGGTCGAAGTGAGTGAAAGGAGCCTCCTTGCCCTAGGAGACCAGAGCACTCTAAGAGGACACGTGCACTCTGCGCCCCCTAGAGGCTTCACATACTCATTTATGAGAACGGATTTCACTAGCGAAAAGAAAAGGTTCAGGCCCTTTGTTAGTAAACCTCAGATGAAAAGTATTTCGCTTTACGTTCTGACTTGATCTGTTAGAGTCACTGCAGTATTTTATTCCTTGTTTTCACGGTCGGTGGGGCTGCGATTCTGTCCTATCTCACAGGGGATACTCATACTGAAGAATACTTCTTGGAAGTTGATTTGAAGACTCACTTTAGTACATTTCATGGTCAGAATACCCACTTCTTCTAGTGTCCACACTTAAAAGCCGCTATTTGGAATAATCTCAAAAACAACTAAATGAGTCTGTTAGTTAGAAGAGTTTACTGTTAATATTAAGCTTATATAGGAGCTACCAGGAAACAATACCAAGATTAAAGAATGACAGTGGGTGGCATAGGGCACCTCCATGATCCTGTGCCCACCATGAACGGGGGAAGGAGACCCCAGAACTTCTCACTCGCCTTCCTGTGGAAAGTCCTTATCTCATAGGCTGACCAACAAATGAAATAACAGATGTGAAAGTGCTCTAAGGACTCAACACTAAAGAAATATGAGGATATTTACTTTTGTATGCAAACAGATGGCATCCATCAGACAGTGGCAGGTTTTCCCAGAAATTCGAAGACAATTGATATGTTCTGACTCAACTTTACCATCCTCAAATGATTTTTCTCTTACCTTGGTCTTAATTTTGTCCAGGGCATCAAGGAAAATCTGGAACTCTCCTTTCTCCCGTCCTATCTGTAAGAAAATAGACATCTAATAAGGTATTTTTCCTCTCTTCATAATTGGAGATCATCATAAAAGCTGATTTGACCCATCCACTTGCTATTGGTGTTTTTATAAGTCTTCCACCGTCTCTGGTTAAGCCAAATGTAAGTTTATTCATTCTAAAAGAATATATGTTTTCTAATCTAAATTTGGATTTCAGTTCTCTGAAGTTCAAAACCACAAAATTGCATGTTATTTTCAACTCTATTTCCTTGGCCCTCTCTGCAAAGAAATTCCATTTTTAAACAAAAGTAGATGATGTTTCCACAACTGAACTTACTGTCTTTCCCCTCACAGTCCTCTCAGTGGATTCAGAACACAGAACAAACTAGGTCATTCACTGGCTTAAAACTCAGATTGGGTTACCACGAAGTTCATGTGTTAATGTCACTAAGTCCTCTTTAAACCAAGGTTGGCTGAACAACACACACATTCCTTGTGCCATTCTAGCCTGAGATCCTGTGGGTGGGGGCCCCCTTAAGCTGAGGGTAGGTCCAACCAGTCACTTGGCATCACAGAAGTTTCCAGCACTGGCTTTCCGGTTTCCAGTGTGATGGCAATAGAGCAGTGTGAAAAGAATATGAACACATGTCAGACTCACACACCCTCGTCCTTGTCTTTCCCTTCACACATGTTTCAAATATAAGGAAAACATGGAATGCATGGCCTCTAAACATTAGTAATGGATTACATTCTGAGTGAGAAAAAATGACCATCAATTTCTACGTCACCTTCAGAAAAATTCCAACAACAGCAATTCCATCGGGTTGCTTTAAAGCTTCTCCAAAGGTGTTGTACTTTGGGTTCCAGTGAACCAGGTGAAGCTGCAACCACCAAACACAGGCTGTGAGAAAAATCCTTGGGATACAGAAATGAGCATTATTATCTGCAAGAGACTCAAATGTGTGCAACTTTCAGGTTGTTGAACACTCTCATGGAAGTTGATGAAATTCTAATTATTAATAAGCAAAGCTTCAGTGAAATTTTAATAGTTCAATTAAAAAGTGTTTGAAATCATCTGCCTCCTCATCGACAGAACTCCGGTGTCGGGCAGCAAGCTTATCTTAATTTAGGACATGAGCACAGCCTAAGTAATCAAGCTGTCCATATTGAGTTACTTAAAATGGCAAAAGAATAGCTTCTAATTGTTAAAAAATTTTATTCAATTTCAAAAATGTGAGATAATCCATGTACAAACATCACACTCAAAGCCTTTTTCACAATTAAAAAAAAATTAGCCTGAGCTTTCTCCAATGGTGAAGGAAATGTCTATCCATGAAGATAGTCCTAATAATTTATTGATCTCTATCTCAGGTCTCTAGATTGACCATAGAAATGGCTGTGACACCCTAAATGTGTTGTATCTCATCTAATTTGGAAGCCAACCAGGTAATGCCTGGGTAGTATTTGGAGTTTCATCAAGTTTTATTTAACCAACAGTTAAGTACTCAGTGATGCCTGAAAATGGATCAGCTGCAGTGTGCTGCCATGGTCACATTTCCATCCAATCCCAGTGCTCACCAACATCTTCTTTGGAAAAGAGTAATGCAGAAAAAAAATGAATTTTGCTCACTTCTAGGGTAATGCAATACAGACTTGATTTTCTAATGAAAATGGGAGGTAGCCTGTCTTATTCTATCTGCACATTATTGCCTTAAACAAAATGCATATACATACAAGCATACTTCCTTAAGCAAGCAGAAAATAAGAATTTCTTGTAATTACTAAGTATTGTTTTTGAAGCATTATAGTACTCATAAAAGAGGTACCTGAGCCAGTCTCTAACCTCTTGTTGTGGTTGTTGTGCTGGGGATCAGATCAGCTAAGGCATATAATTGTTTCACACACATTAGCTGCCTTGCTGGTCCTGGTTCCTTTCAAGACTATGCCAGTTTTTTCAATATAATCTGGAGAATCATCATTGAGAATACTGAGCCACTTGTCCACTTCTCTCTTCCTAATTTATTTGGGGGTTTCACTTTGTGAGTGAGCGGCTTGAAGCAGAATGGGTTCTGCAGTTGTTTCTAAGTTTCCAGTTTGAGACCTTGAGTGGACTGGGTGGTTCCTCCTACCTCAGCAGCATACTTCACTCCATCCACTGTGTGCTCAGAGCCATGGTCATCCGAGGAGCCCCAGTGAAGATGGAATTGGCGAAGTCGGTAGGGTCCAGAGAGAGGACCACCCCTCAGCACTGTGAGTGAGATAATAAGGTGACTGATGAGTCCCCCTCCCTCTGCAGAGCCTTATCTGAAACCAGCACTCTACAGAAGACTCCATGGGTAAAAGATGTCACCTCCTGGGAATATGGAGCCATCTGCCAGTGTTTGTAACTTAAGTCCAAATATATCAAAGGAAGAAATTTCCTTTATTTCTTATTTTTGCTTGTTTTTCTTGTCTTTTTAACACTTTAGAAAACAAATTAAAGTAGCAGATGTACTATAGGACCCTGAGGAGAGGTTAGTAGTTCAGAGAAGAGCTAGGTATTTGACAGGATTTAGATACCATTTCCGAGGCCACACACATCATTGCAAGATGCTCAACTTCTGTGAACTGGTCTTCGAATCTCTAAGAAGGTGTTAATAATCCCACACTTTGCAAGCTGCTGTGAGGATTAACTGAGATCAAGCACTTAAATGATGCTCATCTCACAGCGCCCTCCAAGGGATCACTGAGCAGGTGGGGACTCCTCCATACTGTCCCAATTTCAGTTGTGTTTTCCTTTAGATGACAAATGAGACCTCTCATACATATCTCGTACACAGTCATGACTATGACTTGCTCAAGTCGGGTGAAACAACATTTTAGCAGTTTCCCAGGAAGCTAGTCAGGGTGGACTGATTAATATATATGAAATATGATATATGATAATTCTTGGGCATTGATATGGGCTTATACAACACCTATATAAATCTCTCACGCAATTTGATCTCTAGTCATGCTGTCTGGAGAATAATTTAAAAGTTCAAATATCTTCTAAAAGATACTGAAAACTGTACAGAAACCCTAAAGTCACAATCTACCAATGTTAAGTTAGATGCAAATAACATTGTAACAGCAGCTATTTTAGAAAGGCTTGGTTTCTTGCAGTGAGACAGAAAACCCACAGTGCAGACCTAGAGCAATAATGCTAGGCTTGAACTAGCTTGATCACATGGAAAGCATGTGGTTTGGTTTGTTTCTAGTCCAATCACTGAGAACAACTATGATCAGGATATGAGTATAACTTATTGGAATAAGCTATATTAGATCTCTAATACTCAATGTTTTGCTTTTTCAAATGGTGATTCTGCTTGTAGTTTTTAATTTTGTTGTTGTTTTTCCCTCCAAATGGAACCTCAGCTTTTAAGGCAAAGGAAAAATGGAAAAGAGCAGCCTGAAGTAATTGCTCAAGAAATGGTAAGCTTCTGTCATCTTCCTTACCTAGAAGGTAGGCATGGCCACTCTAACATTATTTCTTATGACATCACCAGGAGGTTCATTCATTTTAGCTCATGAAGAACGTGGTTCTAGGAAATTGCATTCTTGATAACTAAAAATTAATTCTTATTTAGACTTGTTTTCAAGGAAATAAAGCTTGCTTAACTGAAGCAAAGTTTTACTCTTTAGCTCTGGCTGGCCCTGAACTCATTAGAAAGACCAGGTTAGCCTCATATTTGTGGTAGTCCTCTTGTCTCTGTCTCTTGGGTGTTGGATTTATAGATGAGCGCCATCAAGCCTGTCTGAAATAAAGTCAAATTAGCCTTATTTATTTCACAGATTGGACACTAGTGTAGAGTTTAAAAATCATATTATTTTTCCAGTTTTACACTAACATTGACCCAAGAAGAAATGGTCATATCCATCAGAAACACTCAACACAAAGATTCTTCTGTTGAACCCCAGTGAGGTACTGAACCCAGGTCACCTGAACTCACACAATATTCCTACCTTTCCCCATTGATTGGCCTTTTCCCAGTCACCCAGGAAAGAGAAGAACCAATTGATTTCTTTGTGTTTGAGGGAGCCTGTTCTCCATATCATCAGGAAACATAAGAACTTCAACTTTCAATAGTCAGAAGAAAGTCCATGCTGACCCCCTGCCCAACCATAATCTGTCTCAGGAGTGCGTTGTGAACGTTTAACTTCGGTATATGGCCAGCTTTCAGCAACAGAGTAACCGAAATTAGTTGGAGGGTGTGATATTCTTCTTCATTCCATAAGTATAATTCTTTATAACTAGAGCCTAACTGCATATCATCTCCATTTCTGGGATGAACTTCTCCCTCTTCCCAGTAATTCTGTCACTGTGTCACAAACTGCATTTTGACAATAGATACCAAAACACCCACATGACCCTTCCTAAGTGCTGTACTTACTGGACCTGTCATAAGTGTCATCAAACACAACTCTGCAGGTCTTTCCATTGTTCCGGATGGTCTTTGCAGAGCCGGGATCATAAGACGCTGACCAGGGCTGCAGAGAGGGGTCATGCCTGATGTCTTTTGTAAGCAGCTCAATGGGTGACTGGTTGTCCCCTTTGGCAATTGGATAAAGTTCATGCCAGTGCTCAGGACCTAGGAAGTAAAAAGAAGAGAGTGTGTTGATTTAATAGCACAACCCAAGGCCTCTTTCCAGTGGACTAAGCCAGAAAAATATGCATAGCCCGGAGAGCAGTCTTGGCTTCATATTAAGAGGTCTTGGGTTCAGATTAAGCAACATAGTATTTTGCATTCCAAAGTGCTTATCTATGCTCAAAGAGTATTTCAGTTTATGCAGTCCCTCCCCTGGCTTGGGAATCATGTAGCCTGAAAGCTTATCTTTGAAATGAATCACATATTGATCACATTTTTGCATTACTTTAGAGATTTCAAGGGACACTTTTCTTCTCTTGCCCATAGCTGAGGGACGACTCAAAGTCAAAAATAATGATTGTTACTGGGGTCCCAAGCTCAAAGAAACCAAGTGCTCACTGCTCAGTTTCACAGAGTAAGGTTCAATAGGACCTGAGTGACTTCTCAGATTCATCATTGAACTTCAGACTAGTTACAGTGTGTCTCTGAGCTTCAGGTTCCTCGTGGAAAGGAAAACAGTGAATTATGTTCAAAGGACTAGCAGCATGGGACACCTGAAAGTTCTCAGTAAATGCTACTTCCTAACAACTCCTACACCCACAGCACACCTGTGAAATGCCAAGGGCAACCCTGTAATGCCCTGGCTCCACTCACCATTGTGACTGGCGTAGCCCCACTCCTTAGCCATGGTCACCTTCTTAGTTCTTTCTCCAAGCTGGACAGCTCTTTCCTTTTCTTTCTCCAGTTGTCTTGCAAAGTCCCCACGAGTTCCGACTTTTATATAGGTCTCTTGCAGTGTGCATGGCCTTATTAGGTAAGCGGGGTGAGGCAGGGGACTAAACTGGATTGGGGTGGTATTTTGAAGGCGGGGCTGGGAAAGCCAATGAATTACAAGAGCTGGACAGCTGTCCGGGAGAGAGGGTGACAGGAGGAGGCAGGAGGGGAACGGAAGGCCCCTCCTTGGCTCTCACAGGAGACGTGGCTCCTTCGCTGCTCTCTTTGCAGGTTTCCAAGCGGCAGGGCTTTCTAAGAGCTCCGGTTTTGGTTGTGCTGGTTCCCTCTTGGGGGTCTGGGCAGGCGCGACACTGCTGCAGTCCTGTTCTGCTTAGTCAGCAATTAAAAGCTGCTATAGCAGCCTCCCTCAGAAAACTTTGCTTTTCTCTGGAACTGGAGTTCCACCGGCTGCGGTCTTCTGAACGCTAAAGTTCCTTTTCCTGAAAGGATCCCCCGTCGGTGGCGGGGAAAGAACTCCTCTGATGCTCTGACTCAGTCATGATTCCCTTGTGAAAACATGTAAAATCCTGGGAACACAGATGAGGAGGAACCCTGGACTACACGCTGTCCAGTCCCGTTATCCTTCAAGAGATGAGTTTCTGAGACAGACCGTGTCAGGATTCACATTCAGCCTAGTGAGTACGTTTGTGCAGTAGGACTCGGAGCACAACGCCGGATCCTGGGCGGAGCAAGAGCCCTGCACTCCAGCCTCATCCAGCAGCAGCCTGGGACTGAGTCACACTGGGGGCTGTGCTCTACTGGTCTCAGGACGCCAAGGATACCCGAAATTTTAGAAGGGCACTGCCATAAAATGAGTATGTTACCTAAAAATTTCACTCTCCAAGACATAATCAGAGACTAGGCCAAAACGAGGAAAGGGGGGGGGGAGGGGTCGTTTCTTTCCTCTCAGTCCTAATGTGTTTCATAATACAATACCCACATTAAAGAAGAGTAAAACTGGGGTATCCCATGTGTGCTTGTCAAGGGTATAATTAGAAATATCTGGTTACGTCTCACACTAATTAATATGGCAGATGTTCGCGATTCTATGCATACATTATAAAAAATTCTTGTTTGGACAAGAATACCTTTTTAAAAGACCAGAAAGAAATTAATTGAATGAGATTCCTTTATGCATTTTCTTATACCTCCTACTTTTTAAAATGTCTTTTTCCATTTTACTTTTCCTTGAGGGTTACAAAACCTGAGAAGGAAGTCTATCATCATGGCAAAGACAGCTCATCGACTAGGCATGTGGAATGCCTGACCACACTCAGAACCTGGACGCCAGGGTAGTCAGTCTCCAGGGTATTTTTGTGACCAGGGATCACTTGATCCACACAATAGCACTGTGGAATCAGGAACCCTCAGTTAGTTTGGAAAATTCAAGCAAACATAACTCTAAGCTAAGGAGCCATGTGTGTCTGGGCTTCTAGCTCATGGTGATAGGTTCTGCTGAGTTTGCAGTTACCAGAGACACTTTAAAGTTACCAGCATGTGGTTATGGGTGAAAAGCCAGAATCTCACTCTAGGCCATCAACGCTGACACTAGCTCTTCTCTGACCTGGGTGATCAGGATTGATAACTAAATCTCATAATTACCAATAGTTATTTGTTACTGATTACCGAGTTAAGACATATGAGGACATATAAATGCAATCTAGAAATTCATCATGCTACCACTGTTCATACCCAGAGATTCTTTTTAACTGCTTCATTTACAATTTAATAATGTACACACTGGGGCATATAAAACACACTAAGTATAAAAATGAAATATCTAACAGATTTAGATACAATAATTTTGAAAGCAGTACTTAGGATTTTTACTTTCTTATAAAAAATTAGTGAAAAGTATAATTTAGCATAATGTATAACAAACTGTGTAATTATAAGCCAGAAGTGGTGGCTTACATCTCTACTACCAGCATCAGGGGTCAACAAGGTAGGTATATGTCTGTGAGCTTGAGTCCAGCTTGGTCTACATAGTGAATTCAAGGGTAGCTAAGGCTACAAAATGAGACCCTTTCTCAATAAAGAAAGAAATAAGTAATTATACCTCATCTGAATTCAACTGCAACTAAAATTTTCAAACCTACCTGCAAACTTATCATCTGTGTCTTAACTGAGTTACTTCAACAAAACTGTCTGTCCACAGAGAAAAAAAGACTTCTAAATTAGGTCCAGGACTTTTAGGCCTTTGGAGTTGGCGTGGAAAGGAACACTGCTAGGTATACACCAAACGTAGGAGAAAGATGAAATAGCTATTAATAATTGACTGCAGGCTGTCTCTTCCAGTTCTCCCAGCAGAATCATGGGAAAGTTGATGCAGTGGACAATTTTCTGGACTTTCCTCCCAAAATGAGTGTATGTAAACAGAGGAAGTCGGAAAGAAAAGAGAAAATTGCCAAAGAGGTGCCCCTGGCAGAGTCATCTAAATGATATTAAACTGAATTTAAAATATTAGAAGTGAATTTAAAATACTAGAATTTAAAATATTAGAATTTAGATATATTTTTCCATGATTTAATCATTCTATTTGTCAAAGATAACTTGTAATGCTATTAATTCAAATAGTCCCCAAATCGATATCATTTGGCATTTGCATTACATTACTAAAAAATAAACCATCAATTAGGATCTGAAGTAATTTAATAATTTAACTTAAATATTATATTTAGGAACATGGATCTTCTACTATTTATTTTCGTAAAATAAACTCTAGGACAGAAATGCAAAACATAGGCAACAAAAATTAAAAATTCAATAAAACTATCTGAATGTGATGTATACCTTGACTTTAGCCTTCCTCCTCAGCAGTGTTGGCTGAAGATTGGCTTGGGTGTGCTATCGATAATGGCAGGTTCAGTTTGCCAGCTCGGCCATTTGGATCAGATCTTATATTTGGCCACTGTTCTTGGCTAGCCTGGAGGAGAGGAGCCTAAGTGCCTACCGTAACAGATATGTCAGACTGATCACTTTACCTGAAAGTGGGAGCTGAAGTCTTCCCAGATATACACAATAAGATCCGATCATCAAGATCCATCAGTTCACACTGTTTCTTCCAAACCTAAATCATTATTTTAAAATGCAGTGGTAGAATATTAAGAGGAGAAAATGGTTGATCTTCATAATGTGTTTTCTTAGAATCAAACATGGACCATTAAGACTTGTTTCTAATAATTTCATGGTGATGTTTGTCTATAGAATTTAACAAGTGGAGCTAACTTTTGTGGGTTTTTATTGTTGTTTTGGTTGGTTGTTTGTTGAATTAAGTGGCTGATTGCCTACATTTTTCTTTGGTCTTAGGTGTCTCCTATGGGAAATGAAGAAAATAAAGACTTGGCTCTGGAGGGACTCTTGAAGGGCAGAATCTAGGTAATGAAGGACACATGGCAAGGGTGAACAGCACACACAGTACATATGTTTGGGTGGGTGCCAGACTCACCACAGACAGCCATCCTCCAGAGAACTAGTCCTGTCCTGTGAAACTTGATCCAATGTCAAGAGGTAGCACTGGTCCATACATAAGCATAGAGCCCTGGGACCAAATGACCTTCTCCTACGCCATACTTCTTAAAAGTTACAGCACACATCAGCACTATACTAGGGATCAAACTGTAACAAAATATAGCAGCATCTTATAGATATGAGAACTCTGCAGACTGTATTTCTTCAACTTCCATGTAACAGGGTACAAAATCATCGTTATTGATCATTCTAAAATGCCATTATTCATTGCTTTCTAAAATTCAACAACAGTATTCTTTCAATTTGGATAATGCATTATACCACACTTTTGTCCTATTTATTCCAAATACATAATTAAATTTAAAGTCTTTTCTTAAATGTTTTAAATGTTGATTATCAATGTGAAAAAATTTAATAGTATAAGAGTAAAGTAGCTTCTATAGAAAAATGTTATGCAATATATCTCCATTTCTTCCTTATTCATTTTAATACAAAGCATTATTTTACAAGAAAAGAAAATAATTTCAATGAAACAATAACCCAATGCTTTAAAAATACTGTCAATTAGTTGGACAGCAATAGTGCGCACCTTTAATCCCACTACTCTGGAGGCAGAGGCAGGTGGATTTCCATGAGTTTCATACCAGCCTGGTCTACAAGTTCTGAGACAGCCAGGGTTTAACAACCCTGGCTCCAAAAACCACTAAAAAAAAAAAGTACAATCATTCACAAGTTAGTCATCCCAGTGCCTATAAGACAAAGTATGATTAATTATAATCTATTACGTTAAGGAAAATTACTTGGACTTTTTAATTTTTATTGACATAAAAATATATGTTTTGCTGGTGGGAATGCAAACTTGTCCAACCACTTTGGAAATCAGTGTGGAGGTTTCTCAGGAAACTGGGAATCAACCTACCTCAGGATCCAGCAATACCACTCTTGGGAATATACCCAAGAGATGCTCAACCGTACTACAAAAGCATTTGTGCTACAATGTTTATAGCAGCATTATTTGTAATAGGCAGAACCTGGAAACAACCTAGGTGCCCATCAATGGAAGAATGGATCCAGAAAGTGTGGAATATATACACATTAGAATACTACTCAGCGGAAAAAAATAATGACATCTTGAATTTTGCATGCAAATGGATGGAAATAGAAAACTCCATCCTTAGCGAGATATCCCAAACCCTAAAGAGGAGTATGGTATGTACTCACTCATTAGTGGATCTTAGCCATTAACAAAGGACATTAAGCGTATAGCTTACAAGCCTGCAGATGCCAAATAGCAAGGTGAACACAAAGAAACACTTATATAGTTTTTCCTGGAAGTCAGAAGCAAACAAGATCATCAGACAAAAGTTGGAAGCAAGGGTGTGGGAATGAGGGTGGAGGTAGGGATTGGGGGTGATGGTAAGCGAAAGGGGGGGGGTAGAAGTGAGAAAGGAAGAAAAGGGGAGAGCCAGGGGTTGGGGGAGGGTGGAGATGGAGGAAGGGTGGATATTGGGGAAGGGAATAAGATATCTACATTAATGGGAGTCAATTTAAGATTTGCAAGAGACTTGTCCCTAGAGGGGATTCCAGGTATTCATAGGGAATTCCCAGCTAGGTACTCGGGCAGCAGAGGAGTGGGTGTCTGAACTGAACTTGTTTCATAGTTACTGTGTTGAATATCTCAGTCCTCACCATAGAAATTTCGCATGATGGATGGAGATAGAGCCAGAGACCCACATTCACACCAGAGCAAGGGATTGTGCTACCAAGGTCCAGTGGAAGGGCAGAAGGAGGGAGAAGATGAGCAAGGATGTCAGAACCGTGAGGGACTGGCCCACCAACAGAGACAGCGTACTTGGTCTATTGGGAGCTCAACAAATCCAGCTGGACCGGGACGGAATGAGCATATGACCTTACAGGACTCTCTGAATGTGACTGCCAATGGGGACTGATTGAGAAGCCAATGATAATGGCACTGGGACCTATCTCTTCTGCATGTATTGGCTATTTGGGAACTTAATCTATATGGATGCACATCTTCTTAGACCGAGTTGGAGGGGGGAGGGCCTTGGGCTTCCCATAGGGCAGGGTATCCTGCCCCATCTTAAGGAAGCAGGGGGAGGGCGGTGGGGTGGGGAGGAAGCGGGAGGGCTGGGAACAAGGGGAGTAAATGTAAAATTTTCCTGTAATAAAAAATATATATATGTTTGTGAAATAAAGCATGCATTTTTCCTCAGAAATAACTATGATTATTATTTTGTTTTCTTCTGTATAGTTCACTCCTAGGACCTATAATGTTTTGGGAAATTAATTGCTATGATGCAATTTAGCCATGGCTATAAATTGTAGGCAGTTAAAATCTTAGTTGCATATTAGTATATGATTTGGTATTTGATAATTAAATAGCTAAACTAATATGAAATCTCTAAGTTAATTTCCTCAAGCCATAGACTTGTTCATTAAAAAATACAACTGTAAAAAAAATGCAACTGTGGAGCACAATGAGGTTAGGCTATATAGTCACCAAGGTAAATGTAGCATAAACTTAAATGTACAGGACACATTACTGGGGCCAAGAAGGTCTACTATAAGAGTAAACAGCCTCACTGACCTTTAACTGTTCAGCTTCTCTTAGTTGTTCAGTCCACTATGTCTTAATGATACAGTATCGTTTTCTTGTGTTTTTTTTTTGTTTTGTTTTGTCTTTTCATATATCAGAAGTATCTGGTAAATTATGAGGACTTTGAGAAATTTAAAGTTGACAATAAGTAATTTTTCTTTATATCAATATATTTAAACCTTGAAATATAATAACAGTTGACAGAAACAGAAGCTGATCTTTATATTTTATAATGTTAACTTTATATGTTATAATGTTAACTTAATGGAATATTCCACTGATAAAGGAGCAGAACGGAGCTCTTTTGTGGCATGCAAAAGTGAACTGCAGTCCTTGAGAGAGCCAGGTCCAGTGAAATGCAGGGAAAAGAAAAAGAAAAAAACCCACTATGTCACATTCCATAGGATAGAGCACCTGATTACTGTTATGCAGTAGACAGTGGGAAAGCATGTCCATAGTGCAGAGCTATGACAGCATCCACCAGACAAATAGAACCTGTGGATACAGTGTGTGGATTCGTGGGATGAGGGTTGTAAAGACCAGAGTGTTGTACGCTGGCTAGAAGCAGTTCTGTTCTGATACCTCCCACATTAAACTCTGAGGACCTGTTGATATTAATCTTAAGACAGTTCATCCCACTGGACCCTATCAGACCTTCAGTCCTCAAGACTGGTAATTCTGATCAAATCAAATTTGTTTAATAATTTTATTATTGACCTTAAATACATGCTCTTTTCAGAAAGTACCAGACACAAAAATCAAACAATTCACAAAGAAATTTTCAATCAGACAAGCAAGATGAATCTGGCTGGCCCTGTGGGCAGAAGTTCACATAAGATTCCTTTCTCACAGCCAGACTGATGCACAAGTTGCTTTCAAGATAAACAGGGTTATACTCCGTGTTTGGCAGCATTGTATTTAGACTCTCAATTCTTTCCTGGGATATTCTTTCTTTCAAATAAACATCAGACGTGACGCTGAGAGGTACAGCTGGTCAAATCTTTCTTCTTTGGCTTATGCCAAATACTTCCCACCATGATACCTGACTGAGAGAATGAGTGATGGTCGTTGTTGACTAGGACTCAGGACTCTGCAACCGATAGCGTTGCCTCCTTTACCAGAGTGATGAGAGAAGGAAATGGCCACCTGGCCACTTTTGCCAGGCACAAATAAGAATGGGCATAGTATCAAAACAGATTTTTTTAAAAAAAGTTCAGTAGTTCTGATTCAAGCGTAATTCCCATGCTTTCCAATGGGAAATGCTGTATTACTTAAGCCCTTGTGGATTTTTCAAGGTCTCTTATCAAAGGAAATAAAAGAATACATCTCGCTGGTGGTAAAAAATTAAGAAAAGATCTGAAAATGAAATCATCTGATTATACTAAAAACACAAAATGCAAAAGCTATTTTATAAATTTAATGTATTTTTACTAGAGTAGATATCTTTAATTAGACTTTTCTGTAGACACAGATATCACAAATCTTATCATAAATCCATAATCTCCCTAAAATCACTCTTTCATCAAAGAAAAAACCCTGTGACATAGGTGGTTTACAGTGTACCTATCATTGCAGAAGATTCTAGGGTTACCTAGCCGTATGTGATTTGATCGATTCCAAATCAATAATATTTTAACAAAATCCAATACACACAAAAGATAAACTTGAAAAATACAACCGAAGAAATTACACTTATTTTCTCATGCATTCAGCACATTTACTCATTACCGTATGAAATGATCTCTGTCCTAGGCACCAACAATTTATCAAGGAACAAGAGGGAAGTTCCCTCCCTCAGTTTAGGACTTATGTTCTGGTCGGTGTACTGACATAAACCAAGCAGACTGATAACTTGTGGTTTGTGAGTCATGTTAGAATAAAGGGCTAAGCTAGAGAATGATGTACTGGGTAGACCAGAAAGAACAGATCTCCTTTGAAAATAGTTGTGGGAGGGGGGCTTCCCACAAAGTTAAATTCAAAGAACTAACACTTGGAAAGGTATTAATCATTTGAAGAGCTCAAGGAAGGACATTGACAGTGGCAGGGACTCAAGAATCTGATAGCTGGAGGGTGATGATTCAGAAAGAGAGGGTGGTGTAAGGCAAGCTGAGGGAGGATGCTGAGCACAGGCCGGGGAGGCCCTGAAAGTCACAGTGAACAGCTCACTTTGATGCACTGGTGAGCTAGACAATGCAGTAGGGAGGAGAGACACAACCTGATTCACATCATCTGCTTCTTACTGTTGCTGAATAAGGGAATGAATAAAAGTGGAGGCAGGACAGCACATAATTTGCATTACAAAGATTTCAGCAAAATATTTTCTTTATATGACTGTTAGCAATTGCATAGATCATTAGGAAGGTTGATATGATTACACAAACAAGAAGAATAAAAAGAAGCAAAAACCCATTTCAAGATTTCAATATGGATAAGAGTAAAATAAGATAGTGGAAATGCCAAAAACTGTCTTGGTCCCCTCCACGTTGGGAGATGAGGAGTGGCTATCAGATAGTTAACTAAGAAAACAGAGAGTTCCCTTAGTCATCTTCTTCTTATGACTTAAACTAAAATACATTTCTTAGATATAGATCAGAGCACAGAGTGATAAATGGTCACAAAGCTCTCCAGAGCCTGCCCAGCTCATAACTTCAGCTATAGCAAAGCATGGAGAAGCTAGAATAAGTGTTTATTTGTTTGTGTGATTGGTTTCATTTGTGTATTTAATTGGTTATCTTGAAAATGGAATCAGGAAGACTTCAAAATCTTGCAATTAAGAAAAAATTTAAAAATTAAATTAAAAACAAATTAATTAAAAACAGAATGTGATCCAGCCATCTGATTACTGAATATAATTCTGAATTAAATAAAGTAATATTACAAAGACATACTTGCACTCATATGCTCATTTCAGCATCATTCAAAATAAGAAATAACATAAATATCCTTTGTTAGAAAAATGGAAAAGAAATAATGTATATATACATATGTATGAGCACACCAACACACACACACACACACACACACACACACACACAGAGAGAGAACTCAAACTATGCATCCTTAACAAAGGAAGAAATTATTACCACTGCAGCCACACTGAATGAATTCAGTTCATAACTGTGCAAAGCCAAGTGAGCAAGACATAAAAACAGAGATACCATGTGATTACAGCTATATGAGGAAGCTCAAAAGAAACAGATAGATGCTGAATGGAGGAAATATGGGATATTTGTTAAAGCACCAAAAGACTTAACTGTGTATAAACGTAATGCCAATCATTATCTAGGAGGACGGAACCTCATTTGAGAAAATGCTTCCATAAGACTGGCATGCAAAATAGGACTAGAGAAAGCATACTTCAAAGTATCAAAGTTTATACGTGACAAACCTATACCCAATGTTTTACTAAAAGGGGGGATTTCATAGTACTTCAGGTATAAGAGAAGAGAGCCCACACTTCCTACACTTACTCATTATAGTGATTTAAGTTGACATTTGAACTATAAGACCAGAAGAGAAAATAAAATGAATAGAAATCAAAAATAAGTCAAAGATTCTTATTTGTAGATGTTATAATCCTATAGAGACTCCTTAAAGACTCCATCTGAAAGCTATTAGAAGTGATAAACTCTTTCAGCAAGGTGGCAATATAAAACATCACCTGAAAGTCAGTAGACTTCCTACATACCAGGAACAAACACTAAGGAAAAACTTTAAAAAAATGCTATTTACAATAACTTAAAAAAACTTTAGAAAATATTTTACTAAGGCGGAGGAAGACCTCTCTATACTGAAAATTGTAGTGTAAAGAACACACTAGAAGATGGAAATACAGCTGATGCTCATGGACCAGAAAGAATCAATACTGTAAAAATGGAAATAGTAACCAAAACAGTATACAGGTTCAATGCAAGCCCCATCAAAATTCCAATAACGTTCTTCATAGAAAAACAAAACAAAATCCTAAAATTCAATTCACAATACACCCCACATAGCCAAAGCAATCCTGAGGAAAAAGAACAATGCTACATCAAAAACCAGGTGTTCATAGGTGTATGAATTAATATCTGGGTCTTTGATTTGATTCCATTGGTCAACTTTTCTGTTTTTATGCCAGTATCAAGCTGTTTTCAGTACTGTAGCTCTATAATAGAGCTTGATGTCAGGGATTGTGATGCCTCTGGAAGTTTCTTTATTGTACAAGATTGTTTGAGCTATCCTGGGTTTTTTGTTTTTCTATATGAAGTTGATTATTGTTCTTTTAAGGTTTGTGAAGAATTGTGTTGGTATTTTGATGATGATTGCATTGAATCTACAGATTGCTTTTGGTAGGATCGCCATTTTTTGCTTTGTTGATCCTACCTATCCAAAAGCATGGGAAATCTTTCCATTTTCTGGTATCGTCTTCAATTTCTTTCTTCAAAGACTTAAAGTTCTTGGCTTTTTGGGAACCTATTCTCTTTGGATGGATGGATACCTTGCTCAACCTAGTTATAGTGGGAAGAGCCTTGGACCTTCCACAAAGCAATGTGCCTTAACCTCTCTGAAGATTGGATGGGGGTGGGGTGGGAGAGTGTGTGAAGGGAATGGGAGGAGGGGAGGAAGTGGGAACTTGGATTGGTATTTTTAAAAAATCTAATAAATTATTTTAAAAAAGAAAAAATAATGTCAAAATAAAAAAAATCAGTGCCACAGGTATCACCATATTTGATTTCAAATTATTCTGGAGAGTAATAGTAACAAAACCTGCAGAATCCTGACACAGAAGCAGACACATAGGTCAGTGAAACATAGTAGATCATTCATAATTAACCATACACAGCTATAGTTACCTGACTTTTTTTTTTTTTACAAAATGCCAGAAACGTACATGAAGAAAAGACAGATTCTCCAATGAATGGTAATGAGAAACAGTATATTTACATGTAGAAGAGTATATGAGATTTCCATCTCTAACCCTGAATAGAAAATAATTCCAAATGAAGTAAAGACCTTAATACAAGACCTGGAACTCTGAAACTATTAGAGAGACAAGGAGATAAAAATTTCAAGGTATAGGATTTGGCAAGGATTGGCTTTGATTGCTCAAGAAACAATGGAGAACTTCACAAATGAGACTGAATAAAATAAGAAAACTTCCATACAAAGAGAACAATCCAATAAAGCGGTCTGCAGGATTGGAGAAAATCTTTAGAGGCTGTACATCTGACTGAAGACTAAAATCTGGAATATACAGAGAACTCAAAAATCTTAATGCCAAGAATTCAAACAATTCAGCCATCAAGTGGACCAATAAAATGAACAGATAGTTATCAAAATATGGCCAATAAAAATGAAAAATCTTTAACATCACTGGTAATAGAGAAATGCAAATTAAAATATTCTGAAGTTTATCTCGCCAAAATCATAATGACAGTCATTAATAAAAACAAATAATAAATGCTGATGAAGATGTGGAGAAAAAAGAAAACCTTATGGTGTTGATGGGAATGTAAATTTCTAGTTCCTATAAAAATCAGTGTGGAGATTACTGAAAAAACTTACAAAAAATTTACTATATTACCTAGCTATCACTCCTGGGTATGTACCTGAAGTGCTATATGTGAACATATCACAGAGATATTTGCACATAATATTTATTGAAACACTATTCACAGTAAGATAAGTTATAAAGTCGACTTAAGTGCCTATCAACAGAAAAATTAATAGAGAAAGCATGTATGTCTACAATAAAATTTCTTGTATCCATTAAGAATGATATCATGTCACTTGGAGGAAAATTGAGGTTACTTGAAATTATCAGATCAAGCGAAGTTAGAATAAGCAAATATAGCATGTTCTCTCACACTTGTGGATTTTTTTATTTTATATGGTTGTACAAAGTCCTGTGTGTATGTATGACAGGAATGTAGACACAAAACTGCCTAGAAAAGGGAAAGGAACTGGCAGGAGGGGGATGTGAGAGAAAGGGGAGAGACGGGAGTATAGGAAAGGAATATGGTAAACCCAGTGAATGTACACCAATTAAGGAGAAAGGAATTTACAAAAGTGATATGCTGCCACTTTTCTCTTCTAACAATGACTTACACTTTGTGTTTGAGTCTAGATATTTAAACTAAACACATATTTCAAGTCTACCAGGAAACACGGGTCAGTTGCTCAACTGCTATGAACAGGAAAATAAAACCACACACTGCAGAAATTAATTGTCTGACATTGGGGTAAATACGGTAATTTCCATCCTTTCTTCATTCCATTCTCCTCTAGGCTTCTAGTAGCAAGGCATTCATATTGAAATCCCAATCCAGGAATGAAAATTTGAAACCAAGCTATCTGCTCTTGTGTACTCTGGCACTCTCTTTCTTTAAATGATCCAAGAATGAGTTATGAGCTAAGCTATCTGGTTTTTTTTTTTTTTTTTTAATGCTGAACTGGAGAAGGCTGCAATTCTGCTGAAAGGTCCCTCCTTTCCACAGAGATAAGCTTTCTAGTTGACCTTGAATTATTTAGATGTCTACCTGCATCATGTCTTCATTTATATTCATTCTAAGCATACAGTATTCAAATTAAATTTTCTCCCTATAAGCTTGCATGGGACAACATAGGCTCTCTGCATGTGTGTGACAGTCTTATATCTTGGTCTCTTAGTAAGGCTTCCAACAGTGAGAGCAGGACCTCTCCCTGGAGCTTAGCTGGCTTTTGGTAACCTGCTCCCCATACTGGATTACCTGGTCCCATCTCGTCATAAGAGGAGGTGTGTAGTCTTTCCTCAACTTGATGTGCCATGTTTTGTGTAAGCCCATGACAGACCTGTCCCTTTCTAAATGAAGATGGAGGAAGAGTGGATGGGGAGGGAGTAGATGGGAAAGGGGAGGGGATGGGAGGAGAGGAGAGGGGGGAAACTGGTTGGTATGTAAAATAAAAGAAAATAATGGTATTTAAATAATTTTTTTCTTCTTATGGTTAATCCATTAAGCACACTAGATGGCAGAAAGACTGAGAGTTTTAAAAGAGAACTTGTTTATGTACAGGCAGAATTCCACAGCCTGTGTTTGTGCCTTGAGAAAAGTTCAGCCTAAGGCCTCAATTTCCTCATTCGTAAATGGGAGCTGAAAGCCCGTTATAAACATCTTAGGATGCTAACAGCTGCAATATTAGTTGATAGCATGAAAATTACTTATTGTTTCTGCTTTTTAAAAATTCATGAAGATCTTTTAGATCATTTAAGCCAATCCTCAAGGAAGCAGGACTGCCAGTTAAATAACTTCAAATGGTCGTCCTGATTCTTCTTCAGTAGTTCCCGTGAGTAGCTGTGTCCTTGTCCCACCTGCCCATGCTGTGTACTGAATGAGGAGGACTCTGCATCACTGTCTCACAGGTCCTGGTTCCCTCAAACTAAATCATCAACTCTAAAATACCACTTTTGGTTTTCATTCCCAATCCCTGCTCCCATTATGTGGTACATGCTCTATACTCTTCCAAGTTAACTTATCCTGCTCTTCATAGGACAATTCCACTCTATTGGCTCCTCTTTCTGCACTTACTCCAGTTTGTTGATGCTCCTCTTACAAATGACAGCCTGCACAGCCAAATTCTGCAGAATCCGACAGCAGCAGAGAACAGAAAAGTACTTGCATTCTTTTTCCTAGATGCTGTATTTCTCTTAATACAGGATAAGAATATTTTAGTTCTTTTGGCTTGTACCTTTGGATCACATTAAAATATCCAAGTCTTTTTCATGTGAAATCCTGTTAATTCAGTTCTCCCTGAGCCTTGTATTGATTTCAACCCATAGTTCCAATCTGATGGATCTCTGTGAATCCTTACTCTTTTCTGTGAATTTATTAACTGTCGCTTCCAGTTTTGTGTATATAGAAAATGTTGTTGTATCTTCATTTATATTGCTGATAAGAATATTGACAAGAACCCAACCAGAATCAGAACTCTATGAAGATGCTGGAGACATAGATCAGTATAAGCGCAGGTTTCAGGCATGCAGTGATTTAACATCGTAACTCTCGTTACTCACACCGTGACTCTTTTAGAGACAAGCATGCTGCGTTTGGAAGCAAGACATACTGAAACATCCTGGGCTGTATTGTCACATATAATTTTTGCTTTGTCACTTACTAGCTTATTTAACCTCTGGAAAATTTTATTTTCCAATTAAAAACGCATATTTTTTTTAGTTAGTATACTAATATTATGGAGACCTGTCTCATTCTGACCTCTGTATCTCCAATACCCAGTACAAAGCAGGCACTTTTAATGAAGTAGCAGCAGATAATTTTTGTAACACAGTTTAACAACATAGTTGTGCAAAAGAATTCTGAGCACTTGTGAGAAAACTCCAAAAAAATAGGACAAGAGTGTTATCATCTCAATTTCTTCAAAAACACAGAATTGTTCTTGGAAAGTGTTTTCATGCTCCTTTGAGGTGTAGCAATTAGAACTGAGCTTACTTCAACATTTGTTATTCATATGCCTTTATGGAAAAAAATGGTTTCACCACATGTGGTTTGTTCTTGTACAGTTTACTCAGGTGACTCTTCTTACCTCTCAGAGTATAAATTGTCTGATGCTCTGAATAAAATTAGCTATTACATGGGATTTTAGTCTGACTTATTTTTAGGCCTCATTCTCCCACATTCATGCTGACACCAAAATCATTAAACAGATAATTTCTTATCTAAATAAATAAACAAATGCAGCAATGAATGGACCAAGAAATATTGTTCATGCCTATTTCTGTATCTGTTTAATCAGTTATAAAAAAACCATCAGACATGGTGTTATTGAACTATCATTGATTCTTCATTAATTCCTTGTTGGGCTTATCAATGACTACATCTATTTTTTTATTGAAATTTACCTTTTAGCCTATAAAATTTACCCTTTTCAGCTTTGTAACTTTTCTTTGAGCATCCTCACAAAATTGTAAAAATGTTATCAATAATTTAAAATCAGAACATTTTTTGAGACTGGTCATTTGCACTTCTTTCTATATTTCAGCCTAAGAAAGGCACTCATATGCTTTTTCTTTCTTTGAATTTAGCAATTTTGGTCATGTTTATTACTATATTCTTTCAGTTAGTGTCAATCTTTCAAGGTTTACTGGGACTCAAAATTTGTCAGCACTTCATTCAATTTTAGGGTCAAGTAATATTTCATTGTTAGGAAATACCTTGCTTTATCCATTCTTTGTGTGACAAATATTTGAGCTGTTTCCTAACTTTGGTTGTTATGAATAATGGCACCATAAACATTTTCATAAAGGTTTCTATTTTTCACTACGGTTGTTGTAGTAAAATCGGTGGGTCCTGTGTGTCTGAAGTGGTAGCACCATCTTGGACTATCATCAGTGTAAGTGGACTCACATTCCCCCACGCTCTTGTACTATCATCAGTGTAAGTGGACTCACATTTCCCCACGCTCTTGTACTATCATCAGTGTAAGTGGACTCACATTCCCCCACGCTCTAGACAACACTTATTATGGTTTGACTTTTTTGACTGTGGTGATGTTAGTGAGTGTACGGCAGTGTCTCATTGAGGATCTGAGGTGCATTTACATGAAGACTAACACTGATGAAAATTTTTCTACTATTCTTTCAATTATTTATTCTGGGGAGGGGGAGGAAAGTGTCTATTCAAAGTATTTGACCATCTTTCAGTTGTATTGTGATGTGGAATTCACCTCTGTATGCTATGAGTGTGTTTTATTATCATTGGTTAATAAAGAAGCTACTTTGACCTATGGAAGGACAGAATATAGCAAGGCAGGAAATCTAAGCAAAGATAGGGGAGGAAGGAAGGCAGAGTCAGGGAGGCATCATGTAGCTGCCAAAGGATAGCAGAACTTTACTGGGAACAGCCATGTGGTGATTCATAGGTTAATATAAATGGGTTAATTTAAGATGTAAAAGCTAGCTAGGAATATGCCTAAGCCACCAGCCAAATAGTGACATAATTTATATAGTTTCTGTGTGATTATTTGGGTCTGGGTAGCAGGGAAACAAATGTGGTCTCTGCTTACAGTGTTGTCTTTCTTGTGGAACTGCAAGAGGGTCTCTTATGTTCTGAATACTAATACCTTACCGAATGTATGATTTATAAGTGCTTTTCAATGATTTGTCAATGCATTCCCAATGGCATCTCTTACAGTGCTACAATATTTACATTTTGCGAATTCTAGTTTATTAATTATTGTTGTTTCTTAAAAGGTGACATCATACTTAAATCACTACCTGGTCCAAGGCTACCAAGACTTATATTTATATTTTCTTTCAAGAGTATAGTTTTGCTTCTAGATTCAAGTATTTTTTCAGTCTTTTTCAATTATCATTGATAATATGATAACTGGCCATTTGTTAGGAATATGAAATTATGGTACCAGTTTTATTAGATTCTTGTTTGTTTTTAAATTTAATTTCCACATGAGTTTTGTATGTTACTTTAGGGAATTGTCCTCATAGCCCTGATTTTCTAGAAGAATTGTAGGTATTTTAATTAAGATAAAATTCATTGCTTTGATTGTTTTAAAATATACCGCCCTGTCAATGTGTTTTAGTACATTCCAAATATGTAAAATCATCACCACTACCTATTTCCAGAGAATTCTCATAAGTCCAAAAATAAACCCAAATTCATTAGGTACTCACTTTCTGATTTCTCTCTGACCACTCCCAGCACTGATGACTTTTGTTGTCCTCTTCACACACAGAACAATTCTGAATCTTTAAAATAAGATGGATTATAGAAACACGATATTTTCTGCCTAGCTTCCACTTGATTCATCCATGGTCATTATGTATAAGAACTGTCAACGTCTAGTGCGTTGGGGTCTCGTGCAAATCAGGACACAGGGGATGCAGAGTATGAACAACTGCATAACAAGCTTTCTTTTGTATGGCTTTTTATACAGACTAAAAAGCATTTCCTCAACTCTGAAACCCTCCCTTACTCACGTACATGATCATGAGAAACTCCTGCCTCACCTTGCAAGAAACAATACTTCAATTAATAACAGTAATAAAAATGAAAAGAAGTACATAGAAACAAGGCAAAATATATACAAAAGCAAAGCGCTCCTTTGTAACTGGTAGAGCGTGAAGAACTGAGCTCAAAGGCCACTTCCCTGTCCAGGGTACAGATTCTGACAGAACGTTTGAGGAATGGGCAGAGAAAGTTTGCTTTCATCTATGCTTGGTTTGCCAAGCAACCATTTCTCAACTTCGTCTCATCTGTCCCAGGAGGAGCCAGCATTCTAAGCCAGTTCTGTGTCTCCACAAAGAGCTTCATGAGGTGTTTTGTTTTGGATGAGATAAAACTCATTGTTTATTATACCATCAGTTCATGAACATTTGGCTTATTTCTATATTTTTAAACTTTTATTGATTCTTTGTGGATTTTACATCATTCATTCTGATCCCACTTATTTCCCTGTCCCCTCTCATCCACTTTCTGCCCTTACAACCTTTCACCCAAATCAAAAACCAAATTTAAAAGGAAAACCGAAAACCAAACCAAAACAGAACAAAAACAATAAAAGAAGTATCTTGTCAAGGAAGCTATAGTGTGGCCCTTTAGCCCATTCATCTTTATTTGCAAGTGTTCATTTTCTTGGGTCACTGTCTGGCTCTAGACTTCTGGGTTCTGCTATATTACTGGGATTCGTCTTGGATATCCTGTTATTGTCCTGTGTCTTGGAGATCCTGATGTTTTGGATCTATAGGTTCATCCCCTTCACATACTCCAGCAATTCATCTACCTCACCCAATGCATCCTGAAGCAAGCAAGTGGATATTCATCTTCATCATCATCACCACTGTTACTAAGACTTCATTGAATGCTGATGTCTGTTTATATCCCTCTTCACCATTGCTCTCCTAGTTATACATAAGAGGAGGTTTGCTGAATCATTGGGAAATCTATATTGAAATTTTAGGGTAAAGATCTATACAGGTTTGCTTAATTTTTGTTTTGGCTTTTTGTTGTTGTTTTCTCTATGTTTTTTGTAGCTCTCCTATCCAATGAGAAATTATGTCATTATGGTTTTGATCTTCATATAACATTTATGATGTCACTTTTTCCTATTGTCTGCTTTTCTGAATTTGATATCATGATATAAGTGGCCCTGTAAGAGTTTTAAATGATAGATATTAGTTGCTCTTTAACTGGTTTGTACAATATATTAGCTAAAAAGTAATCCTTTTACTTGTCTATTTAACTTGCTGACATAAAATTGACCATTGCACTTCCTTATAATGCTTTCCTTTTCTTCAGTTTTCACAGTCTAAAAACTGCTCTCCTTGACAGTAAATGGGAGATGTCTGCTTTCCTTTAACCCACTTCAAACTTTCACAACTGCTCCAAGAAGCAGTCACAATCTTTCAAAATTAGATGAGTAAAAGTCATAAGTAATTTGCTCTCCATAGTTATATTTCCCCCAAGTTGGAACTACTACTGTCCTTGCCATCTACATAATTATTGGGTCAATCTGAATGCCAGGATTCCTACATAATTCTTATTTCTACACACTCCTACTCAATTCCTGCTTCTATGTGTCTTTGCACATTGAGGATGTTCTTTAAGCAACGGCCTAAGATTTTTTTTCTATAACTAGAATTAATATATTAAAAGAAAGATGTTTACCTATTTGTTGAATGATCAAGGTTTGAAAATTTTCCTAAGTCTGTAGCCAGTTCCCTTTTATCATTCTGTCATTTTAGAGAGAAGAGTATGAGGCCCAGATGGGAAATGCCTTCCAGAATCCAAGGAGCCCTCAATTCCAAATGCTTGTTCTTCCCTTTAGGACGCCCTCTCAGGGACTAAACTTATACAGTGAAACAGGCTGTTTTCATTTTCATTTTGCCAAATGGAAATAGATATGCTATAACAATAATGTTGACAGTGAGGTAGAGACAAAAAACCCCCAGGGCAACCAAAATGGTCAAAAAAGCAATTTAAAGCAAAGATACTTTTCCAGACTATATTGAGATTGTATTACTCAGTTTTTTGATTTCTCCATTTATTTCACAGTTACACACAGGAACTAATAACTCCATTTATAAAATTGAATGAGCACGTATTATTCCCTGCTTCCTTAGGAGAATCACATTTTTGCAACCTCAAAGAGCTGACACATGTGGGCATTCATCAATTCATTCTAGGAAAAAAAAATATTGTGGATGTAAAAGTGACCAAAAAACATCCCTGACCTCAGAAAGCTTAAAGTCTAGTGAGAGTATATAAATATAACTAAAATTTGATAAATTATAAAGCAAAATAAATGTGATTAGTACTTTGAAGAATAAAGAAAAAGCAATAAAGTAAGCAGAAGTGAGGGCACAACTTTCCAATGTGTGATTTGTTTCCTAGTAAGAGTTATTTGCACAAACAGCTAGATGTATTTTCCTGATGCAGCTCACCATGGAAATCATACCATCATGGGTTTCTACTTCAAAGTCTTCTGTGATACACAGGATCTGCTCTTCCGCTGGGTCAAATGGCCTGCTGTCTCTTGTGCCATTCTTCCACGTCTAACACCTCTACACATTCTTGCCTCCTTTCCAGTCCTCATCAAATATCTTTCCATGTGCTTTACTGTGGAAGATGTGCTCTCCCACCAAGGAGCGTTACATTTTGAAAAGGCCTTTGGCTTCCATCCTGTGCATATTATAATAGATATATGTCCCCTGGAGAGTTTCCCCATTTCAATAGGTCCTCCTTACTGTGGCGCAACTCATTCTGGAACAAGGTACCAGTTTCCATTATTATCATGATTTAATACCACCAGAGTGACTTGTTTTTTCACAGTTTTTAAAAAACTCTATCTAGCTTTAAAAAGACTGTATTTAATTGGCAGTTGTTAAATTCAATACTTTTTATGTACAAATGAAAACAACCTACCATCATGGTTTTAGTTCCCTTAGAGAATGTTATTAGAATTAAAAAGAATATCTTCAAAATCTGAAGATTAGAGAACCACCCATGTCATTCTTTACCAACTTATATTACCAGAAGTTATTTGTGGACAAAGATTATATTTTATGAAGGTGAATTTTAGAACTATCCCATAAAGTGCAGAATGAGAATGTTTCAAAGCTTGGGCGTGGCATTCTTTCCAGAGAGATGCTGAAAGAAGGACGTGGACATTTGGCCAGCATCTCGAGCCTGGTTGTGATCCTCACAATAGCAGAGTCCTCAGAACCCCTCAGCAATAGATGTAACGAGAATGAGAGAATAAGCTGTCCCAAAGCTCAAACCTCTAGACCCTGGCCTACGTGGCTCTAATGCCCAGTAGTTTATGTTACAACGGAACTCAAACTAAGCTCATTCTGAATATTAGTTATTATAGAAATACAAACTACAAAATCTTGCTAACCAAAGAGCACTGAGTTATATGTGATTTTTAAAGTAACTGAACCCATTTAGGTGCAAAACAAAGTCTCCTCCAGCACAAAAGACAGATAATCTTTCTCCATATTACGTTATGGAAATCATTTTAAAGTTTTTTCTCAGCATTTTTGGGAACACGGCAAAGGGCCTTCAGCATATTTTGAAAGCATGACAAGTACACCAAGTGTTGAGATTAACACAGTAGACTGGAATGCAAGTCTCATTTGTAGTTCAAAGTGCTCCAAGGATTGGCTCTCCTACCAAGTTACAAATAAGAAGCTGTTGTGAAAGCCAGCTTCGTTCTTATGGATGTCAGACACTGATGGGTCCCCAGGGTTATGATCTCTACACAGAGTATTCAGTTCTGTTCTGAGAATTGTTTCTCAACCATACACACCAGCCCTAACATAGAGCAGACATCTTGAAAATTCACACCCATGTTCAAAGAAAACAGAGTCCCAGCACTCGGGATGCAGAGGCAGGCTGATTTCTGTGAGTTCGAGACCAGCCTGGTCTACAAGAGCTAGTTCCAGGACAGGCTCCAAAACTACAGAGAAACCCTGTCTCAAAAAAACCAAAAAAAACCCCCCCCCAAAAACAAACAAACAAAAAGAACCAAAATCAAAGAAAACAGAGGCCAGATTTTGGATAACTTGTAATTCACAGAAAAAAAAAATTACAACTGGCGAAACAGTAACTTACGGCTGTTGTGAGAGAGCCGCCATTTGCATTAGTGCCGCGGCTGTACAATGTGTCTTTGGTGCCAGAGCTATCGAAGGATATGTTGTTAAAAAGTCCTCTGAGATGTTGAGCATATGATGCAAGAGAGCAGCAAGTGGAGGCTTTTATAGCTTACTTTGGCATTGTCTTTGTAAATGAGAAAACATCTAAACAATGTATGCATACCAAGCAGTATTGAAGCCCAGGATCATACTGAATGCAGCCTAACTTTCGGGTACACTTGAAGTGAAGCCTGTTGTGCAGATAATGGAAATCCATGGTTAAGTGAGCCTCAAGAAACGGTGTTAGAGTAGAGAGAACAGGACTCTGAGACAGGGGTAGGAACCAAGAAAGTAAGGCTGTTGCTGTTAACCGTAGCCACTGAGCTTCCTTTGTAGTTATATACCAGCTGTGGCGTTTATGTATGAACAATTCCCAAGGATACATTGCTTCTCTCTGTAGCCTCTGTGCTTAGCGCACACCTACCATGCTCAAATTTGGTAACCTGGGGAAGACTACAGCGAAGGTAGGATCAAGAGTCCTAACCTCAACTTGACTACAATTGACTTAAAGATGAATTTTGTCTTGGTTAAAAGATAACAATAAATAAGTAATTAAATATATAGACCTCGCTAATATTGAGAAAGATAGTTCCGTGCAAAAGTCAGAAGTCTCCCAACCTCCCTTTGTTTTACTTTGCTATCATCGGCAGGTGGAAGAGAGAAAGCAAACAAGGCCTGTTCAAGTTTGCTTCACTTTAACACTAAGTGGAAAGCAGCCTTGCCTGCCAGTCCCTGTCCTGTCTCTAAGGGCCGTTCTGCCATCTATGCTCTGCTCTACAGACAGATGAACAATTTTATCAGCCTGTTTTGGTGCCTGCAAAGCATAAGTCACTGCGACATTTTCTAAGACAGTCGGAATGGTGAATATTCTTTTTGAACTTGCCCTGCCTTTCTTTCCCTTCAGCCATAATGGAATCAGAGTTCTAAATAAAGTGATTACATGTGTTTTTAAACAGCCGAATTCACCTCTGTTTACTTTGCCTCCAGGAATATTTCTGGCTGGGAGCTCTGGAGCTTCATTTATGGGTAGCTCAGTTAAGGCAGGCCATGACACGCTTCCAAGATGGCCTTTGGGCAGAATTCAAAAGAGCTGCTTTGAATTCTTTCTAGCAGCAAAGAGGGAATAAATAAATACAATTTTGAAAGTAAGTATGGGTGAGATGTAAGAGTCATATCTTCTCTGGAATGGGAAGGGATATAAATACATAGATAACTATGCAGGTTTCCATCTCAGGTATTTGTTTACAAGGGAAGGCTTGGATGCCTCAGGTTCACATACTTTATTGCTAGCAGGATTATTTTCCTGAAGTCAGATGCCAACCTATAGCCTTTCTGCTTCCATCTTCCATGCCTCCCATTACCTACCAGTGTACAGTGTTCCTTCCCATTTATAAGACTTGTGGTCCTATATAACTTTGCAGACCACCTCTCATCCCTCTAATACACACTCTTCTATTACCACATAGAAACTGGATTCATAGCTGACATGTCTCTGCTTCTTCCCTGTCTATACCCTACCATGTGACTATGTCTTTTTCCTGCTCTGTAAATCTGCCCAGGTTAGTAATTTGCTTTGCCTATAGAATGTGGGGTGATGGTGATTGCATCATGGGTCTTCTGGAGATTTTATGTAGTGCTCATTTCTCTCAGAATTTGCTGTCATGACAGCAAGCCTAGGCTAGCTTGGTGAAGGATGGTATCCACATGGAGGAGAGATAGCCATCCCAGAATATACTTCCTTAGATACACAATCTTCCAGTTCCAGATTGCTAATTAAAGACACATCTTTGACAGTCTAAGTAGAGTGATTTCACAGAGAATATTCAATCATTTAAAGAAACACTACAAGCTGGGCGGTGGTGGCGCACGCCTTTAATCCCAGCACTCGGGAGGCAGAGGCAGGTGGATCTCTGTGAGTTTGAGGCCAGCCTGGTCTACAAGAGCTAGTTCCAGGACAGCTCCAAAACTACAGAGAAACCCTGTCTCGAAAAGCCAAAAACAAAAACAAAAACAAAAAACAAACAAAATAACCCCACTACAATAGCTTCTGCCTTGTAAACATGACAGGCTGGCAAACTGGTCTCATCTCTTTTTTAAAATATTTATTTATTTATTTATTTATTATGTATACAATATTCTGTTTTGTGTATGTCTGCAGGCCAGAAGAGGACACCAGACCTCATTACAGATGGATGTGAGCCACCATGTGGTTGCTGGGAACTGAACTCAGGACCTTTGGAAGAGCAGGCAATGCTCTTAACCACTGAGCCATTTCTCCAGCTCCTGGTCTCATCTCTTCTAAGAAGACCAAGAAGACTGAAATCTTATGAAATGTCCTGAAAAGGTTGGACAAAGAGCTGTCTCAAAGTTCTAGCAATTATCATATAAAGTCCCAGGCGCATAATTTTTGTGGTGACCTAAGTTTTCAGATCATTTTGTTAAATACCAAAGACTGTTATCTGAATCATATGATCACAATATCTTTAGTGTTCAAAGATACAGCCAAAATGTCTTCTAGTTGGTTGACTTCAAATTTTTGTATTTCAAAAATTCCCTGCTTTTTCTATAAGACTCCGTTCCTATTAGTCTATGAAAAATCCTCTACTAACGCCTTTCTTACCTTTTTTCCCAATCTTTTGTCACAATCTTTTCCTTTCTTACCCCCATTTGTTGCCCCTAAGAAAACAGGGTGGTAGGATTGAACCATTTCTGTTGTCTGACACCTCTTTTTTTTCTTTTCTGCGTCTTCTCTGGTTCTGAATAAAGAGAGAAAAATGTTTAACAAACCAAAATCTACAGATTTCCATTAATATGATTAACAATTCCACTTCACCTATCTCTTCTCAGCAGGTAAACAAAGAAAAAGCCCAACACAATAATCCTCCAGTTATACCGTCCTAACTTTCATTGTCTTCTGCCTTCTCTCTTTTTTCTCCCTTAATATTTTTATTTGTTTCTTAACTATCCACTTTCATTCAAAGTAAAGTGTGTCTTAATAGCTTTTTCATACACACTTTTTTGTTTACTCTTCTCCCTCCTCTGTTCACTGTTTCTGGTTCCCTCAGTTGCTACCATTCAGCTCTCATGTCATATGTATTCTTCTGTTTTTTCTCCCAACCCTTTCTTTCAAATCTTTTTTTTGCCCTTTTGTGATCCCCTTTCTAGTTTCATGCCCTATACATATGTCACCATATACATACATGCACATAAACATATCTAGGATTCACATATGAGTTAAAGCAGGCAGTACTTGTATTTTTGAGTGGATACCTATGCTTATTGCTTCATAGTTTTTGTTAAGAAGGCAGCAATGAATATGAATGTGCAAATATATCCATGGCAGGACTTAGAGGTCTTTGGGTATATGCCCAGGAATGTTACTTCTGTGGGTCAGATGGTATTTCTATTTTTAATTGTTTTTGAGTAATCTTCATTCTGATTTCTATCATGGTGCCTCACATCTCTCACCAACAATGAATAATGATTCACTCATAATTCTCCACCTGTTCATCAAATCATAGAACATTCCAATCAATAAATGGGCTAATAAACTGAAGAGTCAGGTCTCAAAATATACAAAAAAACCCCAAAAACCAATAAGTACTTTTGAAACTGCTCAACAACCCTAACAACCAGAAAGATGCAAATTGAAACTCTGAGATTTCACCTTTCTCTGTAACTTCTCCCCCAGAAACAAGGGGTCAGCCCCACTAACTGAAATTGCTCCCCATTGGTTCTCTCTTGCACACACTGACTCTTGCAGCCCTCCTCCTCTGGATCTGTGTTCTCAAAGCTCAGCAGTTATCTATCAGTTGCAAAACCCAGCTAGTGCTTCCCAGCCTTGCTCTGGCAGACTTCCAGCTGCTTTCTGTACGATACTGACTTCTTTCCCACTTTCTCTGCCACTGTGACCCTTTGATTTCATCTACTGACTTTCTCTCCTGGATCTCTCAAGTCTTCGCTAGCATTTTTTCAAAGCCTTAAGGAAGCTACTTGGACCTATCTTTGACCTTTTAGATTACACATCCTGAACCACCCCTTAGCTTGTATAACATCTGAACTCTTGATTGTCTGACTTCAACTTCATCTTCATTGCATAGGCTCACAAATTTCTATATCTAGTTGTCTAAAGCATCCCTAAGTACAGCTGAATTTTTTGCCTCTTTTCATCCTCTCCTTTCTGTTCTTTATACCCTTTCTGGATAAATGAATTTATGGAAATTTAAACCACATTTGTTTTGCTTCGGTAAGTCTAGCATTACTGCAACAGTCTTCCACCCTTTTCATTAAACTTGACCTGTGCTCCACAATTCAACACATACACTACCAGCACTGCATCCTAACAGACATCTTGAAAGTTACCTCTCTATTCAGAAAGTTTCAGCATCCCTCTTGATTTCTGTGGAATACACACTACATAGAAGCCATGAGTTTCTCACCAGACCCTCACCAGACTCTGCCTTCATTTCTTTCAAGCTAGCTCACCCTCATATTCATGACCTAGAAACTTCAATATATTTAGAGTTTTAGATGTTATGTCGTTTAGGAGTCAAACAAATGAAACAAAACAAGAGTCATACTAGCTTCATGACTGAGAATATTTAGTGTAAGGAGAAAAACTCATGACTGGAATTGACTCTTTTCCTGAGAGGATAAACAGCCATTCCTATGGCATCAGTAACTGGAGGAGGCACAAAAAAAAAAAAAAAAAAAAAGGAACAGGTCCCTTCTTTCTCTCCTGACTTCCAATCTCCCTTTAGAGACTCCTAAATATCTAGCAAAAAACTCCATGTTTTACCAATAAGGAGCCCTGCCTCTCACTGTGAAAGGTATGGGGGGTGTTATTTCCTTTCTGGGCTCTCGAACAAGAAGCTTCTGTCAAAACCAGTGGTTCTCAACCTGTGGCTTACAGCTCCTGACATCTGTCTCAAAAAATATTTACATTATAGTTCATAACAGTGGCAAGATTACAGTTATATAATGGAAACAAAAATAATTTTGTGGTTGTGGTTCACCACAACATGAGGAACTGTACTAAAGGGTTGTGGCATTAGGAGGGTTGAGAACCACTTAGTTAAATCATCATCATTTCCCAGGATTTTATTTATGGAGCAAGTGAGGCAAAAGGAAAAGGATAGTGCAAAATCCATTTCACCTATGGCTGAGAGCAGTGGATTGAAGTGGTAAGTGGCAATGTTTCCAGGAGGTGGTAATGGTGGCTAGTCCCAAGCCCAGTGGCAGGCCTACCAGGGGAGGTGTCCAGTCACCGGAGACAGCACCAAGAGACATTCCCTCCTTGTTTTCTGTTCTGTTCTAAACATGGGTCTTCAACTTCTTTAGGATTCTGGGAGTCACAATAACTTTTAAAAAATTCCTTTCTTTTTTATTCGAGTCAATTGGCAGTGAGATCTACTGTTTCCACACAAGATATTGTGTCTACTGTAGCCAGATGCTCTTTAATATCTCCTGTCTTTGTAGTTTTTCCCTTACTCATGAAATTTCTTATTTTCATGTGCTTACTCATTCACAGTCCAGAAATAACTCTTTTGCTCCTAGGCCCATTGGAGTGATATTTCATTTTAGTTTAATAAATAAACCTTGCTTGAAGTCCAGAGAGTAAAACAGCTGCTCTAATCAACCTTACAGATCAAACAGCGGTGACACACACCTTTAATCCCAGTAGCCACACTAGTTTGCCATGGAAACTGGGAGGTAGTGGTGCAGGCCTTTAATCCCAGCACTAGAGAGGAATATAAGATGGGAAGAGACAGCTCTCAGACACAGTCTCAATGTGAGGATTCCTGGGGGCAGGATCACCATTTTGGACTGAGGTAGAGGTAAGAGCTAGTGGCTGGCTATTTACTTTCCTGACCCTGACCTTCAGGTTGAACTCCAATTTCTGTCTCTGGGTTTTTATTAATTGTTCTAGAGCCCATGAAGCCACTGTTGTTAAAAAGTATATCATCAAGTTAGCAAACTCATTGTACACTCATCATAGATTATTAGCATGCTTCCTCTAGTAACATTTTCTTTTCAAGTCAGGGTAGCACGTATATAGTCTCAAGTCTGGAGTGTCACTGCAGCTCTAAAAATTGGTTGAGTAAGTAAACAAATGATTTTAAATTGATTTGCATTACTCATGTCTAGTTGGTGATGTCTAGGTATTTAATTTAACTGGATAAATCATGATTATTAGTAGTAAAATATCACTCTCCTTTGGGGACCAAAGTACCCATTAATTTCAATGTATAACTTTTAGAAATACTTCAAAAATACCTGTTGGATCATATTCATGTTAATAAAACTTCTAGTATACAAATTTGGTTAATGGATCCACATATTACATATAAGTTACATTTACTAACTAAAATATAAAATTCAAGCCATCATCATGCAGAAAACAACTTCTTTGCCCAGTACTTTATGCAGTATAATTTATCTGTTACTATGATACTTATACAGGGCATCTATCTTGATGCTCCTTCTAATAACAGGGTAAACTCTTATATTCACAATTTAAGTACTTATATCTTACTTAATTCTGTTAGTGTCCAAACAGAGAAAGAAAAGGGAGGAAGGTACGAAAATGAAGAGGGAGGGAGGGAGAGAAGGAAAGAGATACCCAAGAGGGGTTTTATATTTTCAAAAAGTCAAGGCAAAATGAGGAAAAGCTATACTGCTGTAATAATGCTGTGCATGGTGGTGCAGGTCTGTGATCCCAGCACTTGGGAGATACAGGCAAAAGGATTGAGAGTTCAAGGTCTCCTTTAATTAAGTTTGAGGCCAATCTGGGCTATACAGAAACATGTCAAGACAGACAAACAAATCTATATAATTGTGAATTCCAGAACACAATCTGAAGTGCTAACTCCTAGGCTAAACATATTGCATTGTTAGTAACAGGTTTTAATGTATGCCCAACTCTGGAATCCACACTGGTCTTTTTAAATCTAAAGAGTGGGAATCATTGTTTCAATGGCATCTCATTTAAGAAAAGTAAATAGGCCATCTCTTTCTCTTAAGTGTCTTCCAAAGGTCCATATGTTAAAGGCTTGGTTCCTTATTAGGACATGGCAATGCCTTTAGAAGTGGGGCCTGATTGGTAGTCTCTGTTCATTGGGGGTGCTCTTGAGAGGCAGATGGGTTCCTGTTGTCCCCTGTTCTCTTATGCCTTGGCCACAAATTGAGAAATTTTATTTTACCAGCAGACCCCATCACACTGGACTGCCTCAAAACGCACTCCAAGGAATGAGGCCAAGATCTTGGACTTCAGCCTCTGAAACTGTAATCCCAAATAAGCCTTTGTTCTTTAGAAAGTCTCTGCAATTTGCTATAATGACAAAAAGCTAGGCAAAAAACTAGCACATTTTATTTTCAGTAGCTCATCAACAGAACACTCACTAGGAACTGAGTATTCTGGAAACAAAGGAGAAAAATACCGAAACCCTGTTAGCAACCAACCAAAATAAGCACAATGAATTTTTTCTTCAATCAAAAATGAGAAACATGAGCATGAACTCTTTTATGATTTTAAAAGTTCTACAGTAGTTGGTTCTTTACAAATATAACATGGTGTCAAGTTGAGATTTTTTTGAAAAAATTATACATTTTCTACCTGGGATTTATCTCAATATCCCTCAAGGAACTGAAGGATTGAGGACGTCAACCAGTTGAAACATATAATTTTTCAGGAGCAGGTACAAGGAAGCAGCTGCTGAGAGAACAGGCTTGAGCCAGGGATCTCTGCGGGATCAGGCCCAAGCCAGGGACATCCATGGGAGCAGGCCTGAGCCAGCAACCTTTACCAGAGCAGGCCCAAGGCAGCAATTTCCACAGGAGCAGGCCTGAGCCAGTGACCTTCACTGGAGCAGGTACAAGGGAACAACCACCAAGGGAGCAGGCCTGAGCCAGAAACCTCTGCCAGAGCAGGCCTAAGGCAGCGGTCTTAGCAGGAGCAGCCCCAAGCAAGCAACCTCCATGGGAGCAGGCCCAAAGAAATGATCTCCACGATTGCAAAGCTACCCCCCAACACCAAGAAACCTCCAGAGACAGCCTCTGGGAATGCTGTAGGAGGCTGCAAGTTCATTTTCCTACCTGCCTTCCACTTGTTCATTTCCCTATCACCCAGACTCCCGAAATAACCATACAGAAACTATATTAATTAAATCACGGCTTGACCAATTACTTAAGGGTATTGCCAGATAGCTCTGACATGGAGAAATAACTCATCTCCATTATTATATGTTTTACCATGAGGTTACTGGTTTCAGTGTGTCTGTCTCTGGTGGTGGATCCATGACTTCTATCTGACTCCGCCTCCTTTCTTCCAGCATTCAGTTTAGTTTTCCCTGCCTAGCTCTGTTCTGCCCTGCTATGCTTAACCAATTATATTCACAGCATACAAAGAGGAATCCCTCATCATGGGAACATTGAGTGACCTACAGGGTAACAGAAACCATGGCTCTGACTGCACCTCAAATAGCAACCATCTGAGCCTTGGATTCACTGGCACCTGAAAGATTGATTACCAGAGACACAGCCCAAACCACACCAGTCAGAGGAAAAGAAGGCAAGGTAATAACACACTCAACACCATAAAGAAGACATGACACCAACAAAAAAAAAAGTGGTTCTACAACAGCAAGACTTGAACACCCAAATATAGATGAAGCAGAAGAAAACCTCCTAAAAAAATAACTTTAGGAGAATGTTTGAGGACCTTAAAGAGGAAATGGAAAGTTTCCTCAAAGAACTCCAACACAAGGAAGTTGGCTACATCCACAAAAACACAGACAATAGATTATCTCACAGCAGCAAATTCCAAAGAAGGAAAAAATACACACAGTAACATCACCACCAACAAAACTAAAATAACAGGAACTAGCAATCAATGATCATTAAAATCTCTTAATGTAAATAGACTCAACTTAACCTATAGAAAGAAACAGACTAACAGATGGGATAGAAAAACAGAATCCATCCTCCTGCTACATATAAGAAACAAACCTAAACCTCTAAGACAGTCATCACCTCAGAGAAAAGGATTGGGAAAA
>JAQHUG010000574.1:157392-201614 GCA_028555095.1 Dicrostonyx torquatus | reverse complement strand
TTTTTGATCTAGTCTATTTGGTGTTCTTGTATCTTCATAGGGATATTTGGTGTCGTGTATCTTCATAGGGATATCTTCCTTTAGGTTGTAAAGTTTTCTTCTATGATTTTGTTGAATACATTTTCTTTGCCTATGAGTTCATCTCCTACTTCTATCCCTATTATTTTTAGGTTTGGTCTTTTCATGTTGTCCAAGATTTCCTGGATGTTTTGTGTTAAGAAGTTTTTGGATTTAGACACACAAGCTAGGTGAACATTGATTCTGTTATTGGTTTGGATATTTTCATTGTTATATGATTTAGAGGCTCAAAATTTCCAAATAAGCCCTTGTTTCAATGTGATATAACAAATCCCATGGCCTCTTCATTTAGCTCTTGCAAGCCCTGAAACCAGAACATCTTCAAGACTTGTCTATCACTACTAAGCAACACCTGACATGAAAGGCCTAAGTGATTGATGGAATGAAGTCACCTATAAGCTTGTACAAGAGGTCCAGCTTCATCCAGAGATGTATTTTAACAAGCAAACTTCCTAACACCTACTGACCACACATACACAAATCACAGTACAAGATTTAAAATTTTGAGTAGAGCCTAATGTCTCCTAACTCACTCACAAAAGACCTTGCATTGTTGAGAGCATTTAGATACACCTACTCTTGACTAAGACTAAAATTGTATCAGTCAGACTCTGGCATTTGATCCACTTACAGTTGTAACAATGCTGAGTACCCACAAGTCTACAACTGAAAGGTCAAATCAAATTTTTAGATCCCAGTACTGCATTTGTATTCTACAAATGGTTCTACCTCTATATAATGACTGTGGTAACAACATAAGCCACAATATTATATCATAGTTGCTATGTGGGAATGCATACCTAGTACCACATTATCCAGGCCAAAGACTTACCTTTAGAGATGAATTTGTCATATCTCAACTACCAGGAGCGTGGACTTCATCATGCTTTGGGAAGCCTCACCACTACAGGAGGCCCTAAACTGTCAGTGACCCATTAGATTACTGAGTCCTGTTTTATTTAAAAAGATGGGACTCACCAAGCAGGGTAACTTTCATTACATTTCCGTTTATTTGTCAAACAAATTAACTCTGTCTTATGATTCTTTATACATCTAAGATCTTTTCTCTGTTATCACAATTTGACTGTATGCCATGGTAAGGTTAAGCCTCCATGGGACCACATCTAGTGTTCCCATAAACTTCTAAGGTGCAGATTCCTGCTGCTATCACCTCTTTCTTCTACCTAATGAATATGTACACCAAAGGCAGAAGACTATGTGCTCCTCTGGTGCCACAGTACAATTCTACCTGTCTTTAATTGTTCGAGTCAATTCAGTCCTCTTTATCTTTCCATGACTTCCTCAGTGCTATGTCTCCTACCCCTACCCTACTCTCTATTAAAAGCTCCTTGACCTTTTGCATTCTAAAAAACTACACAGACAGTAAAATCCAAACTTATTGTCATAGACCTCGGTTATTTAAATAGATATCCAAACTACACACACATCTGTCTGAAGTTATCTCCTATAAGGCTGTTAGATATGTTATCATCCTGTGGCCTTATCTCACACACCACACAGACACAGTATATGGAGTAATTAAAACTTCTTTCATATCACCACCTCCCAGAATCTGGGGTTCCCCCTCATGACAAGTGGCCCTCACGTTTCCTCCAACAGACATGTCTTTGCTTTCTCAAGATTCACAGAAATTTTGTGCTCCTCCATTTCCATCCTTCATGCCCAATTTTTCTAAAATGAGATATAACCATCCAACCTAAAGGTGATAGCACACTGTACTGTGGCTCCACAACAGAGTTACACATTCCTCTACTTTTTCCTTCCAGTACCTTCAAACCTAACACCCTGTGGAAACACTCTCATGTCTCCTGCCTTCCCCCATATAATACCAATCATCCCCCCTCCACCTGGACAGATGTCACCAATGTCCCATACCTGTTACAGTGTTCCTCATTGCTGCCTGGGGACATGCCAGAATGGCCACAGCAACCATTGCTCTAACCCAGCATTGAAAGCCATCAGTGCTAACCTACAAGTTCCCCCAAACTCCACTATTTCAATTTTCTAAAGCAAGACACATACTATGTGTGCATTGTGAAGGTCAGAAAACTCAACAGATATAGAGCTGACGATAAATTTGTCATCAAATCTCTATTAGCTAGTTGAGCTGGTGTATGTAACATTCATTGTTCTTGTTTTTGGATTAACACCTCCAACCAAGGCTTCACTCTAACAAAACTTGAACCAAACTAGCATCATTAGTTATACTCTATAAATGTAAGCAAAAATCTGTAATTTAGACAAAATGCTGGTGAAGTCTCACTTGATTTGCTTGCCTACCCAATACCAAGCAAATACTAAAACCACCTGCCAGTTAAGCTTCGGTCACTTCATGTTTTTACTTATTTTGCTTATATTATCATAATAGAATACTCTCTGTACTCATCTACTCAATCTTTATAAAAGTGACTCTCTTTCCTCCTTGTAGAAACTGTTTCCAAATTCTCTAGGAGTCTCTTCCATTCAAACCATTTAACTATCTCCCAAGTAATTGAGTTTGAAACTGATAACAAGATATTCACAATTCAACAATAACATAAAGCTATGTGTGTTTTTCTTTTTTCTTTTTCCTGTACTGTCTTGAAGTGGTTTTTGAGACCCTGTCAGTGGCTGGCCAGTTTCCTTTCTTGAACAGTTGATTAAGTCCACACCCTAACTACTTCCCTTATCAGGGTCTCATGTTCTGAGGCCCATTATGGATCTACCCTAATCATCCTAAGGTCAGGCAACAGACAATTTGGGACAGTCCCTGGGCCCTATAGCCCACTCTAGAATTATTCAAATAAGCCAACCTAGGCCCATAACTAACCCCACCCTGCCTACTGTATATAAATGGTTTCCTATTTCTTCACATAGCTGTACCCATCCTCAGGAAGGATCCACTGTGTGACCAGGCAAGCAGCCTTCTCTGCAGCTGTAAGTAACACGGGGAACTATCTTTCACCTAGACAGGTATTCTTATAACCTAACCATTAAAAAGATCTTATAAACAGAGTTCTATCTGTTTCTCAATATACTGAAGTTATAAAGTTTAAACTCAAGCTTTTCCAAAGCTTTATGCTTAACAAGTAAGTCTTAATAAATATTGAAATTTGGGGTAGGGATATGATTGATTAGTTACACCAATTCCTTGATTATTTCAACATTCATTTCCCTAATTTATGTTGTAAATAGACTTGTTTCTTTAAATACTATAACCTATACAAATTACAAACTTAGTCTATCATAATCTTTTAAGCACCCCAAATGTTTTGCAAGTTAGTATTTCTAGTATTTCACAACCTTGAAATTGGCAAAGGAATGTTAATAGTTAAGGCAATGTTGGAAAAAAAAACAAAAACAGACCAATTTAAGCATGATGCAGCACTTACATGATCCTAACATTCAGGAGGCTGAGGCAGAAGTTCAAGTTCAAAGCTAGCCTAGAATACATAGTGAAGCCTTGTCTCAAAAAGTAAAAAGAAAACAAGATCAGTATGTTTGTTATCCTGGCTTCTCAAGACAAAAAAAAAATATTGCTTCTTAAAACCTAAAACTATATAGTTTGTGCATCTAATTTTCTTTTCAAATTGCTTTTATTTATATATAATATATACAAGGAATGGAGCCATGGCACCTATGTGAGGTCAAATGACAGGTATTCTGCGATGAGGGTCCTCCTGTGTATTATCAAAATCAGGTCCTCAGGGCTTGGAGGCAAGTTTCTTAACCTGTTGAGCCAACTCACTGGCTGTCATTCATCTAATTTTCTAAATGTTCGGTTCTGTTGTATGCGCCAGGCTTTCAAAAACCTTAATAGCTTACTTCAGTGGTTATAAACATTAAATTCTTGAGTTTAACACTAACACAAATTCCATGGCTTTAACATTTTTTAGGCATCTATCCCGTCTTCTAGGATTGCAAAGTCACTTACTCAAATGAAGAGAAGGAACTTATGACCCTAAAGTTGAGGTTACTGTACTAAGAATCATGCCTAAGGGTGAAGTATCAATAAAACATCTTAGAGAGGATCAGAGACCTAGCTGAGACCATGAATGTACAGGGTGACTGACCTGAGACAAAGGTTGGCATGTGGTATACTGTCCTCAAGTAACAACTTTACACATCTTGTAGACATTTACCCAATTTTTAAGTCACACTCTGACCTGATCAATGCAAACCTATTTACATTCTAATACACTTAAATTTGACTAATTTATTTTTTATTATTGGACTCTGTAAGCTTTTTATATCTTTCAAACTGGTATAGCAATCATATTTTATTGACCATTTCCTGCATAATAATCACTATCCTACAGCCGGGCGGTGGTGGCGCACGCCTTTAATCCCAGCACTTGGGAGGCAGAGGCATGAGGATCTTTGTGAGTTCGAGACCAGACTGGTCTACAAGAGCTAGTTCCAGGACAGGCTCCAAAGCTGCAGAGAAACCCTGTCTCGAAATACCAAAAAAGAAAAAATCACTATCCTATGGATGATTTATTTTACAGTATTATGTAAATGTACATCAAGTTCACCAAGTTCACTGCTCTGCAGCTAACTGCCTGCTACCATCCTGTTTTGAAATTTGGTTTTGCATGTGTCAGCACAATAGCTCTGCAAAGACTCCACAGGGCCTATCTTAGAACCTGCATCTTGCCTGAGCATTCTTCCTACTCTTTCAGAGAAAACATGGGTGCTCATTTAGAGCATGTAAGAAAATATTTTGACCTCTTTTAATATTCTAGATTTATTTATTTTATATATGTGAAGATTTTGCCTGTATATATGTGTGTATGTATGTATATATGTTTGTATGTATGCCTGATCCTTATAGAGGACCTTAGATCACCTGGAACTGAATAATGGACAGTTATAAGCCAACTTGTGGGTGCTGGGAATCAAACCTGGGTCCTCTGCAAAAACAAGTGTTATTAACCACTGAGCCATCTCTCTAACACCCTATTTTATTTTCAGATCCATTCCTGTCAATGTCTAGTTTAATTTTTCTATTTGCTCAGAACATTTGTTGCAAATATTCTCTTCAGAAGAAAAAAGTAAGGAAAGAAGGAAAAAAGAAAAAAGAAGAAAGTAAAGAAGGGAGGAGAAGAAAAGGAAGAAGGGATGGAGGGAGGTAAAAATAAATCTTTTGCATCAGCACTGGTGTAGGCAGGTGGGCCAGGCACAGAAGTACCTGTGCTGGAGGCAGAGGAGACGGTGTTCACCTTCTGAAAGTGCTAATAAAAGCATAAAGCAAGACTATGCCTTTCAATGAAGGCCAGAGTGAGCGAGATGAGTGCTTTACTCTCCAGCCTCCTAGGCACAGCTGCCTGTGTTCCTTTCTGTCTGATTACTGTTCCTCCTTACCTTACCTCAGTTCTTCACGATTATTTAAGGTAGAACAATGGCATGCCAAAAGCAATCAGGTTTTGGCAGGATGCTCTTATTCTGAATACAATGTTTAAGCATGAGGACCATTTAATTGGTCTACAACCATAGTCCTAGAGGGGCTTACACGTGCATTTATACTAGTATATGCTTCTATCAAATTTATAAAATATACCCAGAGACAGTCAAGGTTATTATCATTCCAGATTGTCTACCAACTAATGTATTTCCTGTGTCAGATGAAATTCTACAGACATTGCCAAGATCCTCACAGAGGGAGCTGAGTTAAGAATAATATTTATCTAGCTTTATTTTATATGGTTCACAGATATTAATTTTTATTTTTGATTTTGATACTTATGTGATAAAATTCAACTTGCCATGTGAAACATATCCAGCTAAATATTTCTGTGTCATAAAGGACAACCACATTACTGTGTGACAATCAATCACCACCATTCTTCTCCACTTTGTCAACAGAAACTTTCTACCCACAAAACCACTTTCCCCAGACTCTGGGGATGACTCTCTGCTTCCTGTTTCTGTGGATGTGATTATTCTAACTCTTCATGTGCGCAGTGTCAGTGTTTGTCCTTTGGGATCTGGCTTATTTTACTTAGCGTATGCTAAAGAAATTTTATTCTTTTAAATGCCTTCTTTAGAGATATCCCACACTTCACTTACCCATGTATCTGACAACAGTCACCCAGTTGCTCCACTGTGCTATGGATGTGGGTGCACTAATACCTCAAGTCTCCACTCTCACTCATTTTAGGTACATTTCCAAAAGTAGAATGGCAACTACAAAGGTGTTAATATTGTATTAAAATTTTGTAAGGAATTACTTTCCAATTTGCATTATGGCCATGCCATTTTATCCCTGTTAGAATCAACAGGATTTTTTATATTTCCACATCATAGACAACACCTTCTATTTTCCAGAATGCATTTGTTTGCTTGCTTGTTTACTTAATAACTATCTAATTGCAGGCAGATGTACTTTAGAGATAACAACCCAAAATAATCGTGTGCATTCATTGGATTCAGGTGGGCACTGAAGTTCTACTGTGGAAAAAAAAAATCAATCACAATCAACTCTACTTCCTGTGTTCTTTTTCAGTCTTGTAAAACAAGAAAAATGGAAGATGTGTCTTTAGGCTTCTCTTGAAGGTCTTTTGAAAGAGTACTTGCAAAGCTATTAGTCCACGTTTAGAAAGATATGCTGTAGGCAGAGGCCGCTTCTTTGTTCCCGGCAGCTCAGACATGAATTAATCACACAGAAACTGTATTAATTCCAGCACTGATTGGCCAATCAATCACTTAGGCATATCGCTAGCTAACTCTTATATCTTAAATTAACCCATTTATATTATTTTATATTTTACTGGTAAGGTTCCAGGGTATCTTTCTCCTTCAGCAACTACATGGTGTCTCCCTGATTCTGTCTTCTTTTTCCCAGAATTCATTTTAGTTTTCCTGCCTAGCCCTATTCTGTGCTGCCACAGTCCAAGTCACTTCTTTATTAACAATGGTAATAAAACATACAGCATATAGTGTGGAATCACACATCAACCTACCTTTCACTTTTGCTTGTTTTCACATCTCTCTCTTGCAAAATTTTCTCTTCAATAGCTCATGCTCTAACACACGGTCAGTATTTTTTTTTTTTTTTTTACTGTTATGGTACACAAAATAACCTGTGAAACCCAGGGCAAACTCTTTTGACCATAGTGATCCCTGAGGCATTTCTCATTAAAGAGGAACCAAAGGTCAATATAAGAGCCTTACTGCTCCATAACCCACTGAATGCAATGAAATCTTAATCAATGTTAAAACTTTTATTGTTCTCATTCCTTAAAACAGCTTCACTGTGCTCAGGAAATGATTTTATTTTTCTCATAAAGCTGTGAATTGCAGTATCTCTGTGGGTGTGGCTCTAGATAAATATTTGTAGTGGTGTGACACTACCTGACCAGTGCCCACAGAATCTGATGACTTGGGATGCTAGCAGTACATGTGACACGGAAGCCTTGTCTAAAAGCTGCTTTCATTCTAGATCCAGGCATGCAAAAATGTTAGAACTATGACCTTAAATGAAAAGCTCCCAAAGTACCTCAATTCATAGGAAAACCATAAATTTAACAATTGCAGATCTACATAAATACAGCAAAGGTTTTTATTTATATTTCATTTATACTTTAATCTGTCTTTGTGTTTTTATATGATAATAAAAATTTGAAATTATGTACTTTCCATGTAGGTCAGGTTAAAATAATTTAAGAAAAAAACCAATAAAAACAAATATTAGCTGAGAAAAGTAAGAAAGCAAATGAGTGACAATGTATTCTTATATATAGTAGTGTAAACTATCACTCATTTATAAATTTTTTGCATGTATTTATTTATTTTGTGTGTCTTTGTGTGGGGTGTACACATGCTATGGAGTATAAGTAGAGGTCAGAGGACAACTTGCAAGAGTTTATTTTCTCCAACTACCATGTGGGCCCGAGGAATCAAACTCAGGTTGTCAAGGCTTGGTGGCAACTACTTTTACACACTAAGCCATCTCACCAGCCCAGTTGTCACAAATGTTGACAGTAATTGTCATTTCCTGGAAACTGAGGTTATTTTCTTGTTAGTCTATATGAATAAAAATCTCCCCTACTTTCCTAGGTCAAGGCAGAACGGTAAACTGGACAGTTGTAACTGAGTTCTGTGCTTCTGTAAGTGAGGCAGAATATTTTACTTCCTATCTGAAGCAACTGCCAAAGGTGATTGAAGCGGCTCCAGATCCTTTCGTTTACAAAAACAGAACACTACCTTGAAAATGTATTTTAAAGAATGTGAAAGTTTTAGTCCTACTAAAGATATTTCTGAGTCTAGAGGCTTGGTGTGACTTCCCCTGACTTACTGTCCCCTGGTGGTCATGGTCACTTCCATTCTTATCCCCAGATAGCGAATGCAGTCTGAGCAAAGCTAAGATGGTCTTGGATATTTCAAAGGCAAGAGAATCAGTATAAACATTTTTATGTATATATTTTTATTCTTTTACATCATGCATTTTGATCCATTCATTTCGCCATCCCTTCGTATCCACCCTCTGCCCCTGCACCCCCCAAAATAAAACAATTTAAGAGAAAAAAGAAAAAAACTTAAAATATCATAATGAAAGCTGTAGTGTGACACAGTGAGTCGTGCATACTTTATCCATACATCTTTACTTGCAAGTGTTCATTTTAAAGAGCCATTGGTTTGGTTCGAGGCTTCTGGTTTCTATTGCACCATCGATGCGGGACCTTCACTAGGGTATTTCTTGGATATCCTGTTGTTGCCCTGTGTTGTAGAGATCCTTCAGCTTTGGGTCTGCAGGTCAGATCCCTTCACGTGATCCAACACGTCATAGAAAGGGTGCATGTTGGGGCAGGCCAAGACATAACCCTGGTTCTGGGTCTGGGTGCTGAAGAGTTGGTCCACCAACCAACTCTCCCCTGTCTTCACCACTAGGGTGAGCTCTCCAGCATTGCCCCAGCTAATTCACCTCTCACAGCAATGAGCAAGAGGTGGGGCAGATTCTCTTTTCACACCCTCATAGTCGACTCTCCCACACCTATACCTTTAGGGCCAGCTCTGTTGTGTAGTCCAGGTGCCACTCTTCGAAGTGCTACCTCTGGTGAGGGATAGGGACAACCCTCCTGCTCTAATGACCCCAGGACCAGCTCCTTCACCTGTTTCTAGTGTTGATGGGTGGGAGGTTGGGGAGAGGGCACCTCTCTCCTCTGTCCATGCTACCACATGTCTGATGAGTAATGGGGGCGCAGCTCTCCTTTGCTCATAACATCATGGTTGGGTCACGCTTGCCTCAGACCACTGAGCAGGGTCTGCTGTGCTGCCTAGGTGAGGGGTAGGGCCTGTTTCCTGAGTGCTGCAGCTGGTCGGGGGATAACCTCTCATCTGTTACAGGTGGTAAGGGCGAGGGGTAAGGGGGATTATTTCTCGTCTTCCCACACTGTCACATGACAGACATTTCTATAAGAAATAAATTATAAAAAAACCCAAAACCTGATTGGCTTATGGATTATAGATTGTATAGATGAGACAGCTTGTTTTATAAACAACATAGCCAATTCAGGCAGCTAGTTCATCATCTGTCCCCCACACTGTCACTTCCAGTCCTCATTACAAAAGAGTGGTACCCTGCTATTTCTCTGTAAGAACTTGTCTGCTAGACTCCTACCCCTGCTCTAGCCACAAAGCCCCAGAACCTAACTTAGCCATACTATACTTGGCTATTTGTTGAACTTTTATCCTTTCACTCTACTTACAGAGCTAGAACCAAAGGGTTTCTTAACCATAATTAAATGTTACCACTAGTCTGTAGAAAATAGGTTAGCATGGGTCCAGCTCTTGGGGCAACAACATAAGGATGTATTTTCCTGTGTAGGGTCACATTCACCTCCTTCTTAGGGATTTCTTGGGGGTCTTTCAAAGGAGAGCATTGCTCACATCCTCACAAACACAGCCCTCACCTCGTCTTAAGCTGATGTGCTGTGATGTGAGAGACACTGGGGAACTGTTCCAATTCATTCTCTCTCTCTCTCTCTCTCTCTCTCTCTCTCTCTCTCTCTCTCTCTCTCTCTCTCTCTCTCTCTCTCTCTCTCTTTCTCTCCCTGGACTGTAACTGATTGAGACAGTCCACTGAGGGAAATGTATTCCCCTACATAATGGTTTTTGAGCTTAAAATTTTCATGTAAAGCATGGATTAAATTGGAAGAAACTTTCTTTTTAAGCTATGTTCCCTTTAACAACCTGCTGTAAATTTGTATCAAGATAGTTAAGTATTCAAATTCAGGGAGGTTTAGTTTAGGGCCAAGAGTCAGATACATCCGAGGCAAGCTGGATACTCTCCAGAGTAGAATAGCCAAGGGATAGCATTAGAAAACAGTGAGCTTGGAAATCTCGTACCAGCAAGGCGCGATGAGAGGAAAGCCTCATTCTTTTTGATCTGTTAACCAGCTGCAGTTCTGACCTCTGGTTTCCCTAAAGCAATCGCTTTTACAAAGTAAACATACAATTTGAAAGTATATCTGCAATGGCCATGCAATTATGTTGTACAATATAATGAGATGGAAAGAGCCCAAAGACTAGGGTTTGAGGCCATGAGGGTGGGGTGGGGGGAGGCTACTTTGCTTGGAAATATTCTTAGGTCTCCAGAAATGGCATCAAGCAGCAGCAACAAACCCAAACTGAAAGAAAAGTTTTGCTGAGCCTTCCTGTAGACACCTTAAGACCTAAAAGATCCTTTCTCTAAAGCTCACTCCAGGGGCGTGGTACTGGTCCACATAGAAGGGCAGATTTGGTTTCTGAGAGAGAAGCCCTGTGGGCAGATGATAGTGACAAATCTGGAGCCTCAGGTCTTGAACACTTATCTTTGGGAGCATATTTACAATAGAAGACTGTCAATCAGGCTCACTTCTGGAAATTTCAGCCAGTTTTGAGAAAAGGAATAAAAAAAAAATTAAAGCAATGGTTATGTAAGTACAGTCCTTTGGCCAACATCACCAACTTCACTTCGATACTAGGAACGAGTACACCTTTCGAGCTTTCACCCAGAACTACTTACACTGGTGGTGAGTAGGACAGTAACCTTTGACAGCATTCCAGAGGGTTCTAATGCATACTGCTGTCTCAGAGCCAGTGGTTGAAAGTCACATAGTAAAGAGTATCATTCCCAAAGATTATCCTGAGATTTTCTTTCCCAATCACTTAGTTTTAATTTCTTATGCCATGGAGTTCAGTAATACTGATCTCTTGGTTTCTCCAAACCTCAGATTTTTCTCCAAACAAGTACTCCTTTATCTCCCAAGAGTATCATCATCATGCAAAAACAATAAAACAAAATATATGTCTTCTCTTTGTGTTTATCTGGTTAGGAGAAATTTTTTTTTGCTTCTATGAGACAGCAGAGTAGTATTTAAAAATTGCATAGCATCTGAACTGTCAGTAGGTTAAAAAATTATAGAAACCTATTTTTCTCTTATGTTTTTAAATGTAAGACTTTTGAGAAGAATAAATGAATATTTTAAGTCTATGTTCATTGTAATCACCAAATAACTCAGATATAAATGAGGTAAAATTTGGTAGCTTTTCCTTCCTTCCAATCGTGGGTCTTTCAGGGTCACAGCCCCTGACTGTGTCTACTCGTGAACTATCATGTCATTGAGTGCATAAGCTTGTATGTGCAGAAAACTTCATATACAAAACCAGGATCATTGTATGCTATTGTTCAGAAACTAACCCTTTACAGATAAAACAGCAGAAGCACAGTTACCTTATATCATCCATCCCCTATTAGACTTTTGAACGCCTGCTCTTCAGTTAGCATTCTGACATATTTATCTCCATTTACTCCTTTTAAGTTCTTAGTGGGTTTGTAAAAATGAAGTGTGAGGTCCTACTCTATGCCAATTCATAATTTATAAATAGTCTATGAAGTAACTGTTTGTATGCTTTATAGTTCTACATGAAAAAATATCAGTTTCATGGTTTCTCCATCTCTGTGTCTCCCAGGGTTTCATTTTGCATTTTTGGACCCACTGTTACTTCAGGTCATCTTTTCTCCCATTATTACCATTGAAATTTTTCACCAAAGAGTCAAAAGGCCTCCATGAGTCTGTAGGAAAGAGACTAATACCCTGATATTACTGATAAGGAAGGGTATAGTGGGCTCTTCCAGTTCTTAGTATGTGGTCAAACAGTAGTTCAACTCAAGGTCACAGTTCCTCTCAAGGGCTGCTGGTGTCCTCACTAGAAACTGAGAGGTGAATTGTCCCAGACGGAAGGATAGTTTTGGTTTAAGTGTATGGACCCACTCAGGAAGCTGGGGCTCAGAGTTGCAACCAAAACTAATAGATTAGTTCTCCACCCATCGAGGAGCTCCTGTCTTCTGCCTGAGTCTCAAACAATGAGATGCACACCTATTTGAAATTGAGACTGTCTCTTAGAGGTTCACTGATTTTGTTATTCTACTGCCTGAATCTTTTGGGTGTAATACTGACCAGGAGAAGTCAGTAGGTATACAATCAAGCTGCCATCTTTCCCAATATCTTAGTCATTCTCAACTGTATGGTTTTAGTTCTTCACCCTCTGCTTAGAAACAAATTAATAATATGATACTGAAAACAAAGAGATGATGAATTTAAAATAATACTTAAAATATATCAACTTTCTAAAATTTATCTATAATAAAATACAAACAAAATACACAAAGCAACTTCCTAGTTCTCTGAAGGATTCTTTGGAAGAAAAAAAACCCTGTGTAAGATCAAGTGCAGGAGATGCTGCATGAAGACCATATTTGGTTTCCCCAGCCTGCAATGTGTGAAACTCCTTTTCCCATAATAAAGCTAGTGAAACTGAGTGCAGTCAGACAAGGTTCTCTTTCTTAAGTCTCAGAGGTTTATCAGGTCAGGCAAAGTTTCAGCATCATGTAATCTCACCTTTCATCATCTCTTATGTGAGCCCAACCTAGCTCTTTCTAGATTTATGTGCCTAAAATTTGTTCATAGTGCTCTGAAGCATAGCACCTGCAAATTTACCCTCTATGAAGACCTCGCCTTTTTAAATAAAAGATGCAATATTGTCTCTCTATTCAATGTTGTAATTTGATCTGAAATTTCCTAGTCTATTTATACATCAACAATGACCTATCTCATCATCTTGCTCTATACCCTTTCAGCATTATCTCCAGAGGAGAGTGGAGTCTTCTTTTGATGCCCTGCCCAGATGACTACCCACCTCCCCAGTTCACCTGATAGTTCTTAGCTTGTCACATCCATCTCTTGTCTTACTGGGGAGAGCAAGGGGTGCCTTCAGAGACATGAACAATTGTTGCTGCCAATACATGACTGGAGAGCAAGTACTAGTCCCAACCACAGCACCTTTTCCCACATGCCTCTTTGCTGGCTCTTGAGAGTGGCTAATTTGGGCTAATTTGATATCCTCAGCTCTGTGGCAGTTTGTCATCTATTAAAAACTGAAACTTATTTATTCTCCAGAGAGGAGGTTTCAGCTTTCTGGTTCTAAGATTTGACTGAGTCTTAGGCCGTGAGATGGTATGTCTTTCCTGAAAATGGTATACTAAGATGCTGGTTTCCAGAGATGAGTTTTCTCTTGGCTTGCTGTATCCAAGTACCATCTTATTCACCTGAATAATCCACTATTCTAGCTCTCTTATTCTTGAGTGGGCTTAAATAGTTTGTTCATATTTTCACTAATCTCCCATGAAATAAATAAAAAATATTGTTTCATTCATGCTAACACAGTGTTAAGTGAAGAATAATGCAAAATACATGAGAGTGATAAGATTCAGCTTTTAACCTCAAAAACCTTGTTATGTGTAGGAGAGAGAAGTGCATGCATGGATGTAATTATGGTTTCAATGAGAAAGGTGTCAAAGAGATGCAAAACAAATTCAGTGGCAATGTGGCAACGTCTTTCAATTTAAGATGGTATAAATTTCATGAATATCTTCACTAAGCAAATACTGTATGGTTCCCTCATCAGCTCTTCCTATCTTATAACCGTTTCAGTTACCTGTGGCCAATTGAAGTCCCAAATTAATGAATAGAAATTTGCATAAATGAATAATTGATAAGTTTTAAGTCACACACTCTTTTCAGTGTTGTAAAAAACAAAAACTCTTGTTCCTTTCCCCTTCATTCTTCCTGGAACAGGACTCACCCTGTGGTCTGTGTGTATCCATTTGTTCACATAATCCACTTAGTAGGCTTCTTGGTATCAAATTGGCTACTTGGAATTGCAAGACTTGTCCTCAGTGACTCTAGCATAGTGACCTAAACTTACAGAGCAGCACATCATATAGATACTGTATCATATATATCACCTCAAAGAGGAAAATTAATGAGGAAAGTACAGTAAAATCTGCATAATTTTATGAAAACTTGAAATTTTAGTTTGCCATTAGATTTTTACTAACTTCATTCCTAGTGTAACTTCATGCTTAGTGTAAGCTGTAAATATATCATAAATGTACATATTATAGGAGGAAACAGTCTTTACAGGTTTTTGTGCCATTCATGTGTTTTCAGACATGTGTTTTCAGAGCATCTTGGAATTACCTCATAGATAATAGGGCACTACTGTACCTGCTATGTAAGAGGTTCTTGAATTTTTCCTATGTGAATATGTGATTAAGATGGAAGTTTGCACAAGAGTAAAATGTGTAACAAAGCCTGAAGGTGGCAGGAAGCATGCAGACTAGATTTAGAGATGACAGAAGTCCTGTTTTACTAAAAATTGAAGCATAGAAAGGAACTCCCAAAGTATTGTAGAAGAACGGATTTAAGGTGCTTGTCAGAGATGCTGTTCTCCATTTTTGCAAGGAAACCGCTAATGCGGTGATTAGAGTTGAGATTCAGGATGACTATTCTCAGTAGGACTTGAACCTGTTAAGAAAGAACAAAGGCTCAGCAGGCAGCATGGCCAGTTAGGTTGTGAATTTATATCAGCAGGTAAGTGGCAATGTCAACAACGGAAAATGAAGGGAGCAAAAGGAGTTCCAGAGGGCCTGTGAGGATAAAATTGACAGTCCTCATGTTTTGGAGCCAATAAAAAGAGGAAGAAGAGAACACCAAGACAGTGAGTCTGGACCTAGATCTCCACCATGGTGATCCCATTCATAGAGAAGACAAAGGCTGAAGGAAAGAACCACATATCCCCTTGGAGAAAGGAGGACTGAGTACAGACAAGTCACTCCCATCATGCTGACCTTTACACAGAAAGGCTGAGTAGATCTTAAAGACATTTTTACAGCTGCCCTTTGGATGTGATTCTGCATGTCTTATAATGATTGACTGGTGGTGCTCTTGACATCACTCCTAAGCCATGTGAACAGATATTTACTCTGCTCCTCTGAAGTTCATGATGCCCCAGGACTTAGAAGGACAGACAAAGGTTTATGTTGAAATTAACCTTGAAAACTATAGTTTTTCTCATTGTAGTGAATCTCTGCCCTGAATAAAACAAGTGTTCAGGGGAAGGGGGGGTGTTTCCTTTGTTGTATCCTGAAATTGTAGTGATGGATTTGTGACAAAATAGTGACCCTGGTGACTAAGCAAAGCTCTGCAGTCATAATAGCCCCTATAAAATAGAACTCGTAACAAAATCAAACTGACTCACCTCTGTACTATTGTGTTACAGAGGGATTAAGGTGGATAGTCCACATGAATGGTTTTATTGGCAATGATTTTGACAAAAGAAACATTTCAGTTCTTAGTCATTTCTTATGCTTCAGTTGCTGACATTAGCACTGATATTTTCCTCAAAGAGTATGACATATTAGCTGCCTAAAATATCTTATAGAGTAATGAATAGACATGTTACACCAACTATAATCACTTGAAAAAGATCAGAATGTTATTCATGGTGGAAATAAAATTGTTTGGTCATCATTTTATCCCAATTCTCATTTACTTCTCACAATTATACTCACATTCCATTTAACCATTAAGATAGTCAAGTGGTTGAACCTAGGGCCTTGCATATTCTAGGGGCATACTATTGTTGAATCAAGCCCTCAGTCTTATCTCCATGATTTAGAGTAAAATATCTAGGTCTTTTTCGCACAAAATTCAGCTAATTCCTTTGAGTATCATACCCTAAATATACCATCCAAAATTTTAAATTCTTGTCCCCTCTTTGGCTTATTTTCAAAAGGATACCCTATCTATATCCACCTCCAATCTCTATCATAGTTTTATAAATCCTTCAAAAAGTACCCTTTGCTCCTTAGTGGCCCCATAGATGTCCTCAGGGGAATTCCCAGATCCTTTGAGTATGATAACTTTCATGAGGGATGGAACTTTATAATATAGTTAAATTTAAGGTCGCCAAGGTAAGATTCTTTATAAGAAGGTAAATAGGAGAGAGAGAGAGAGAGAGAGAGAGAGAGAGAGAGAGAGAGAGAGAGAGAGAGAAGATTCTATGCTGCTGGATTTGAATCTGGAGTAGTAAAATGCAGACAACTTCTAAAAGCCAAAAAAAGCATTCCTGTCTAGGGCTTTTGAAGATTTTGCATGCCGGATGGGGATGGAGCCAGGGACCCACATTTGCATCAGAGCAAGGGACTGAGCTACCAGGGTCCAGTGGAGGGGCGGAGGGAGGGAGAGGATGAGCAGGAAGGTCAGGACCATGAGGGACTGGCCCACCAACTGAAACGGTGTGCTTGATCTATTGGGAGCTCATCAAATCCAACTGGACCAGGACTGAATGAGCATATGACCAAATTGGACTCTCTGAATGTGGCTGCCAATGGGGACTGACCGAGAAGTCAATGATAATGTCACAGGGACCTATCTCTTCTGCATGTATTGGCTTTTTGGGAACCTATTCTATATGGATGCACACCTTCTTGGACTGGGATGGAGGGGGGAGGGCCTTGGGCTTCCCACAGGGCAGGGTATCCTGCCCCATCTTAAGGAAGCAAGGGGACAGCAGGTAGGGTATTGAGGTTCGGGAGGGCCTGGGACAAGGGGAGTAAATGTAAATTTTTCTTTTAACAATAAAAAAAACCAAAACAAAAAAAAGAGCTAGAAAAAAAAACAGAAATAATACAGCCCTACCATCATGTGGAGCTGGACCTGGTAAGATGTATTTCAGACCTGTGATTTCCAGAAATGTCAAGAGAAGGATCATTTAAATTTTTTTTCTTTAAGGCAAATTCAAGAAACAGTAAGTACAAAAAGTAGAGTATGGAGGTCTCATTTTTCAAATGTATATTTGGTTATGATTATCACAGAAGGTAACATTTCTTGGGATAGGATATAGCATAGGAGAAGTGGTTAAGGTGAGAGGTATGTTCCAAATAGACATTTCTTCCCTCTCATTTGCTTTTTTTTGACTCTAATATCATATTTCATGTTATGTATGTCCCATATCATGAACATTTTCACATATATTCAATCCAGAGATGTCCAATCTCTAACACTGGTCATGTCCTGTTCCCCAATTAGGCAGTCTAAATTAATTTGTCACGCTTTTCTTTGTAAGTCCTTGAATATATACCAATGGTTCATCTTGAGTTCACTTTTCTGACCTGTTAAGGGTCATGTATAATTGTACTGTATTACTTATTCAGAGATTATATCTGGGGCCCTAGGTGACAATTTGGTCTCTTCCCATAGTGAGATGAATGTGCCTCCTATTCTCAAGTTGTGTGGGATCTGCTATTCTGCCTGTCCTTATGTTCTCCCGAGCACAGAGTCCAGATTTCTAAATGAAGGTTTGATGGTTGGAGATGTATCCCAGTGGTAGAGCACTTATCTAACATGTACAGACATGGGTTAAGTCACCAGAAGCCATTAAAATTTCAAAAGAAGGCTTAGGCTCCCAAAAGAATGTATCTTAAAAAGGCATCGGAAATTCTCTAAAGTCATTAAAGTCCTGATCCTGGAGCTTGGTGCTGGGATCGTCTCCCATATTCCGTTAGTCCAGTGGCAACAGGTGACTGAAATAGTCTCCTAACTGGCTTCTTTGATCCTGAATACTTTCCCTTTAAATCTGTTAATCATTTCCCATCATGTGTCATATGAAATGAGTTTGCATGGGCCAGGTTCTGACTGACTTCTCTGAACCCTGAACTCTCTACTTTCCCTCCTCTCTGTCTTAGCCCCTTTCCAGTTCTTCTGCAAGTACTACATCATCTGAAACCTCATTACCTTAAGTGGCAACAAATGTTTTTATCATTATTTTGTAAGGTGAGGAGAATCACTCCCCTAGTTTTAATTGGGCTTACTTATGTAGCTAAACTTAAGTAGAAGATCTTGGAGGAAGGGGGAGATTCTAAGCTTTACTTACATGTCTAGGATGCTTGATCTCCTAGCAGTATTTCATATTGAGAAGAGATGGAACCAAGGCAGCTTTCCCCACATGCTTCCTTTGTTCTTACTTACCGAGCCTGCACTGCATGGCTTGCTGCTGTCCATTAGCCAATCCCAGAGTCAACATTAGAAGTAGTTGGTGTAGTAAAGCCCAGGAGACAGGATTCAGGAGGAGCCACTGCCAACCACAACACCACAGCATGCTTAATGTTCCATGATCTTTTCTCCCTACAGATCTTTACATGGTCTCATTTCTTTATTTTTAAATCCATATAAGTGTATAAAATACATAAAAGTTTAATCTTCTTTTAAAGGCACATAATAAAGAAATTGCAAAAAGAAATCTAGATTATTTTAACAATCATAAGATGGTCTGAAGAAACAAATTGAAATAATAGATCAGGAATATCTGGAAAAAATGGAGAGACAATAAGGTCAATAAGATTTTTGGAGGAATTTCACTGGACTTAAATCTGAAAAATGAAAGGAGCTAGCCATGGGGTGTTATAAAGGAGGAGGGTCCCAGGCAGGAGACCTTTCCTCTGCCAGGTCACTGCCACCAACCCCACCTCCTCCCACATTCGTTTCTGTGAGTTGCCTCTTTGTTCTGCCCCTACAGTTGTTGGCCTTCTTCAGCCTTGCTATTCCCTTCTGAGAAGTTGCCACAGTGTGCAGCAAGCTGCTCTTGTTTTCTTGTATAAGTGTACAATAAAGTGTAATGCCCATGATGACAGTGTCTATACACTTCTTAAACATCTCCAGAAAACTAACTGGTCAGCACTCAAAAGAAAAACGTAAAGGCACATAATAAAGAAGTTGCAAAAAGAAATCTAGATTATTTTAACAATAATAAGATGGTCTGAAGAAACAAATTGAAATAATAGATCAGGAATATCTGGAAAAAATGGAGAGACAATAAGGCCCTTTATACTCCATCACAAATCCTTCCAAGTAACGAAACTGAGGTCCAATCAGGTTAAAGCACTTGGTTCTATTTGCACAATTAAGGTGTTAGAAATCTTTCCGTAGGCCAACACATCCTGTGGACTAACTCAGGAAGAGCTTATATTCTTACAAGTGTAGAATGGCAAAGTTCAATGTGGTCTTAAAATTCCTAATTGTGGTGAAAGACACAGTTGGACTTAGTCCCTTTTTATGGAATCAAATTTCTCTCTCTAGTCCTGAGATGTAATATCAGGTATTCCTGTCCACCCTCAGAAGTATAGTCACTATGGTGGGTTCACATGTTGTCATGGGAATTGTGTCAAATGCTGGAAGCACCATGCATTGCAAGAAGCCACTGCATGCCAACACTCTTGATCCTTCATACCAGAAAAGGAAATTGATCACAATTGCCATTGATAAAAATGCCTAGATCAAACTATATGTTTAGTTTTAAGCTACAATGAAAAATAAGGTGTGTTTTATTATTGCTTAAAATTGAAAATATGTACTTTTGATTTTTGTTTTAAAACTGAATGTGCGTGTGTGTGTGTGTGTGTGTGTGTGTATACACTCGTGTGCATGCGTGTTCACCATGATGCAAACGTGAAGGCCAGAGGACAACTTTCTCTCCTTCTACCATGTGGGGCCTTGTGGGTTACACTAGGATCATCAGGTTTAGCAGCAAGTGTCATTGTCCTTGACCCAACTTACCAGTCCAGATTATGTACTTTTTGTTAGTTTTAAAGATTTATTTTATTTTTAGTTATTATTTAGTTATGTGTATGAGTGTTTGGGGCTGTGTAGGTATGAGGACATGAATGCATCTGCCCATCAGATTCCCTAGAATTGGAGGTACAGGTAGTTCTGAGCCACAAGGATGGCAACGTGAATTTGGGGCGGCTGACAGAACAACCAGAGCGCTTAAGCAGCTCAACCAGCTTCACACATATTTTTTAAAGTACAGAAATCTAAACCCCTATAAAGAAATAGGCACACAAAATGTGTTTGGTCATCTGCAAACTGGCCTTTGAAGTTTTTTTTCTTCTGATGACTTATCTGGTACTTCAGTCAGAGGGAAGCGTTTGTGGAGTGGGTGTCAGTGTCCGTGCGCATCACAACCTGTCCATGACTTCAGATTTGAGGATCAGCATGCGATGATACACCACATGCCTTCTTCTCAGAATGCTCATTTTCGGAAGCAGTTGTAGAGTATTCCTTAGCAATGCATCAGCAGTGTTCCTGTCTCCTGCTTCCCTCATCACTGAGTATGTGATTGGAAACCAAATCTCTCTGATTTCTCCCATCAGTTTTTCTATTATCTCTGCAAATAGCAACCTGAATCTATTCTCAGTGACTTAAATCTGTCTCTCTTCTTCTACTGCAATTAGCTCTTTTTTATTCTGTGCATGTTGAAGGACGCAGGTATTTTTAAAAAATGGAAGATTGTCTAGACATTTCCATTTTAGCACCTTTTCTGGAAATTAGAACAGATTTTTTTCACTAAAAAGTGAAATTTGGGTGTGACTACAGAAGATGAGTTTCTGTTCAGTCTAGTCATTGGAAAAAGCTACTGAACCACTTCCCCTTAAACATGGTTTCCTAGAACACAAAAAGATCCCTCTGTCTCTCTTAGTTCCCTGTTAAGATTACTAGTGTAATCTGAGCAAGGGTAGGTGAGCAAGCAGAAAGCAAAGCTGCCGCTGGAAGCCATGTGTCTCTCAGATCTATTCCCCATCCCTGAAGCATGCCTTTTAAGAGCCAAAGATCAGAGATCCCTGAGGTTTTGTTGTTTTTGTTTGTGTGTTTGCTTGCTTGCTTGCTTTTAACCACCGGAGAACTCAATATGCCCTCTGTTCCTAGCATAAGTTGCCTTGCTTTCTTCCCCCTGTGGCTTAGATACCTGTGCACAGTTTTCTTCCTTGACATAAATTCAGCGTCCAGTGCAAACAGTTGCCTAGGCTGTCTGAACTCAACTGCAGTCAGTAACAGGTCCTGGAACACAAAGAATAAGGGGTCCTGGCCTCAGAGATGTGATGGCCTGGCAAGCAGTAGACAGGCAGGGCTTGAGTCATATAGCAGTAAGAGCTGTGACATAAGTCAACGAAAGGCAAGGTCAGAGTCATGGCTGAAGGACCAGGGCTAAGGTCCAGAAATCTCTGGTGGTCCAAAACAAAAATGAGACCAAGTGTAAGTGTGTGGGTTCAGTGTTCAGGTTAACTTGAAGCCCTGAAATATGACCTGCACTGGTTTAAGCATTTTTCCTGCTTACAATATTTGGTACAGCAAATATGATTCTCTCCCTCTCCATTTTCACTAATAGCTGTCCCAAGTTTTTACCCTAGAAAGACATGGGCCATTGAGTTCCAAACAAGTTTTCTCCATCCAGTCCTAGGTGTTGTGCTGAGTGATTTGGGGACATCTCTTCAGACAAGCGTCCTGGGTAGCATCAATGACAATATGTCACTGAATTACAAAAGTCAACCCCTAAAAGCTGCAGTGCTCGAGGCAGTGCCCACTGCCATGCTGCCATCTGTAGTACTGCAAACTTTGCCGCTCTGCTCACTGCAGTCCATGTCCTCTGTAGGAAGAAGCTGCTGCTTAGTCTTGTAACGTTTGATAGCAGTGCTGATAAATGCTCCAAGTTACATCAGCTTAGCAGAAGCATCTGGAATATCACAACTCTTGTCTCCAGGTTATCCACAGAAGTGGTGAAGAGAAGTAGATTTTCAAGCTTACTTTGGAAGAGGCAAGCAGGAAAGAGTCTAAAAGCTGACTATAAATCAGTTACTTTGGGCTTCACACCTGCCCTGTCAGTCTCAGCTACATCCAAATGGAAAAATGAGTGATCTAGGATTACACTAGCGCCATGCCAGCAGCCACGGTACTGAAAGGTCACATCTATTATGTTTGGCATGTAGTCTCAGGACTGTAGTTTGAGAGGATGTCATAGTCATCTCATGCAGAAGGCACGTCCATCATGCCAGAATGTTGCTGTCAGTATTTGATCTAATAAAAGACACACTATCACCCTTTCCTTCAAATTCAGTCAGATCTAGCTACTGCTAAATAATGATCACTTTTTTCTTGCTACTTTACCCTTACATTTTAAGCCCCGGATAATTCATTGAAATTGTGTTGTTTGCCTATGGATATAAAATCATGATGATTCTTTTAAAAATATTCCATTAACTAAAATAAATGATTTGGTCAGCCTGTACCTAGGGGTGATTTCATATAACTACTCGGTGCCGCCTTGGAGGAAACAACTGGCCTCTGCTGATAATACCATGTGCATCAGCAGCTGGAAATTGAGTGAGAACTACAAAGAAAAGAGCAGCTACAGCTGGTGCCATCTGTGAGGAACCACACAGTCAAATCATATTGCTCTGCAGAGGAATTTATGAGAATTCTCAGAGCTCTGCACAGAAGCGACAAAAGACCTCATTGTAAGAATGTCCATGTGAGCACTGGCTCTGCAGCTCCCCTGGGGATTACCAACGGGAGGCATGGAGAACATAGCCAGGAATCTATCTTCCCAGATCAAATCACTCCACTATATAAAACCAGCTCTTTGTGTCCCAAGATATCCACAGTTATAAGGTTCGCCTTAACTGGAACATGGCTTTTAGCAACTTGGGCTCTTAGGATTATTTTGGGTTCTATGGGTGGCCATTTTAAAAATGTTGACATGAACCTGAGAGGTGTTTTTCCTGGAGTTCTTTCTCACCAAACTGGTTCTGGCAGCCTCCTGGGTGATGATGGAAAATGAAAGCCCGGCCAGCATCCGTCCCTGCTTTTGTAAACCTTGGGAAGTTGTACAAAGGCTCTGTGAAACTTTGCCAACTCATTAGAGGCAAAGTTGGGAACAGTCTTAAAGATATTACTGCAATATCAAAGTACTGCACATTAAGGAACTCTGGGACAGGCTAACTACTGTTCCCAGGGGATGCAGCAGGGATCTTGTTCTTTGATACCTTTCCCAGAACCCTGGACTTTAGAAAGCCAGTGCCTATAAGTCACATTTGAGAACTCTTGCCTACATAGCTTAATCAGAACACTTGACTCTGGAAAAAAAGAGAAGGAAACACTGTATATACTCTGCACTGCGGAGTCACACACATAAGAAAGCTCCAAGAGCTATGACATTCCTTAAACCAGAATTTAAATATCTTTGGAACCAAAATACTTATGCTATATATGTTCCTTTGTCTGGAACAACTTGCAAACAATAATAGAAAGAAAAATGGGAAGTTCAAAACAAGAGATAACCATTATCAACTAAATTAATTCCTTCAAATAAACTTTTATCTAATGAAGACAGCTTAAAAAGTACGTTCATTTAAACTTGTTTACTTTGTCCTCCGCTAAGAGAACAGAATCTTTCTTGATGTCTTTTGTAGTGATTCAAATATAAATGCAATGGTGTTTTGCCTACCTGATGAAGAAACAGAAGGGAAAGGGTCTATCCTTCACCTCTAGACCTGGAAGAGATAGAGAAAATGTCTGTGGAAAGGTAGAGAAATGTCCTTGCAATCTACACTGGGATCTGGTGGTGTAAGCCATGCATTGCTTCGTTTCTACACAAAAGCATAGGATGTATAAGCACTTAGGGAACCTCGGTAGAAAAGTAAGCAATAGCTCAGCTCTCTGGGTCTGGGTACACTGGCTATGGATGTGTGCAGAATTACAGTCTATGCTCCTTTGGGGAAGAGAGTGACTCACATTCACAGACAGCACCATGAAGGACACCAAGCTCCAAGCAGGAGTCAACAGAATGTGTCAACTCTGTCACCTATACTTCAGGGAACTACAGTGACCATTGTAAGGTAGCTCCTTGTTTAAATGAACTCTTTGGTGATAATGAAATAAGCGTAATGGGAGAAAGGCTATTGCTGTGTAATTTTTTTTTCAGTTAACTCATACTAGTGAAGAATTCTTGATATAGTTTGAAGATGAGATTCTAAGTCTGATGTGTATCACCCACTTTGGACAAGTAGGACAAGCCCCTCACCTCTGAAGGGCTCTTCTTTCATTTTGAAATGAAAAGGCAGATACTTTGTTCTTTCACCACACAGAATACTAAAACTTGCAAATACGGTCATACAAGTAAAGCTACAGTGACTCAAAGTGTCTTTTCATGGAACTGCATAAAAGAAAATATTTCTTCTTTGAAAATCACCTGTAATAATTCCATTCATGTTCTTTTTAAAGGGAAGAATGTGTTTTTCTCGATCAAAGCTCAAGAATAAATTCTATAACAACAGGGAAATAGAGGAAGCAGTAACTTTAAACAGCTTGTCACTTGCATTCACTTTTAAAATATTTTTAAGTATTATAATATAATTACATAATTTCCCCTTCCTTTCCTCATCTAATCCCTTCTATGCATCCTCCCCTTACTCTCTTTCATGGCTTCTTCTTCTTTAGTTTTTGTTATATGTATGTGTGTGTGCACATGTGCATACATGTGCATTCCAAAATATATAAACATAACCTGCTTGGTCTGAATCATGTTATTTTATGTATATTTGTAGGGCTGATAATTTGGTATTAGATTACTGGTTGGTGAGTTTTCTCTGAGGAAGACTGTTTGTCCAGCTCTCAACGTTCCTCAGCACCTGTAGTTTTGTCTAGGGTTGAGGCTTCCTCAGCTTTCCCCCTTCCAAAATTAGCATGTCTATTGGTGCTGTCTTGGTCAGGTTCTGCTTAGGTAGCCACTTTAGTATGACTTCATAAGTGTAACTTCTCTAACATCTCTAGGAGACAGTTTCACAGCAAACTTCCTGGTCATCAGGTTGTTACAGTCTTTCTGCCCCCTCTTTCAAGATAACCCATGAGCCTTAGGTACAGGAGTTGTGTTGTAGACATAACAGCCTGGCTTCATAAATCTTCACAACATTGTGGTCTTCTATATTGACCTCCATCTGTTTCAAAATGAAGTTTTCTTGATGGTTGGTGATAGTCATGCATATGACTCTGAGTATAAGGATAAATATTTAAAATCTAGTTAGGGATTATGCTGGTTTATTAAAGTGGAGATTGTAGGTTCTCTTCCAAGATCTATGACTTCAATAACCCTAGATAGTTTGCCAAGTTTCCAATATCAGGCCCAATTTCCCTTTTTTGAGCTGTCCTTACATCCAATTAGAGAGCTGCTGGCTAACATCAATGTATGTGTGCCACTACTGCACTCTGAGAGATTCTGTGCCATGTAGATTGTTGCTGTGGTTCATAGGTATAGACTGGGTAGGACTGTTGGCTGCTTCAGTCCTTTGGAAGTTTGCATGGAGCTTTCTGGTACCATGAAATCTAGTTCTCAGTGAGGAGCTTTCAGGTCAGATCCAGCTCAGAATCCTCTGGGTCTTTTGTGCAAAGCACTTGGTGTCTTTAGCTATAGGAACTTAGCCTTTCATCTCTGGGAGGCAAACAAGGACAGTACTCATTGCCTAGAATGTTTTCAGAGTATCTTGGACAACTATGACCAACAACTCAAAGGAGAGCTGGTGTTGGGGGTTTTGTTAGATAGTCTATGGCTTTTGCTATATGGGAAAACTTCACTTACACATCATATGTAAAAGTACACAAAGAGTGGTATGTATTCCATGTTAATAATATATTCTTAATACATTTGTAATACAATATATTATGCATACTTAATTGTTGTAAAGAGGAGCAGGCCGTGTCCCATCACCCAGCTCCCAGCTGCCTGGCTAGCTTACACCTGAAATAATTACACAGAAACTGTATTCATTTAAACACTGCCTGGTCCATTATCTCTAGCCTCTTATTGACTAACTCTTACATATTCATTTAATCCATTTCTAATAATGTGGATATTGACTGTGGCTTACTGGCATGAGTCTAACCATCTTGGGCAGGAGAATCATGGCATCTGCCACACTTCCCTTCTTCTCAGCATTCTGTCCTGTCTACTCCACCTACCTGATTTCTGCCCTATCAAAAGGCCAAGGTAATTTTCTTTATTCAACCAATGAAAGCAATACAAATGCAGAACACTTCCTACACTGGCTGTGGGGTACTGGGAAGGACAGTAACCCCAACAAGCAGGACTCTCATGTTACAGAATGGCGCCCACGTGGATAACTGCATCCACAGAAAGCCTGAGAAAGCTTGGGAAAGAATAGAGTAAAGCATAGCTTCTTGGTAGCAGTAATTTCTCAGGTCTGCTCTGCTTGTTAGAGGCAAGCAAGCACTCTCATCTAAGAGAGGCTTTTTGACTCAGCTTTAGCTGTAAAGCCTTGCAGTTCTTTTAAGAGGTCCTGCCAAGAAACATTTAAATGGTGTTGATAAAAAGCTGACTGCATGCTTTTCAGTTTTCAGCCATAGCAGGTAAAAAGCTGCGCCGTTTTAAAATGCTGGCTTTGTAGGCTGACCTGCCAGGGCAAACTGACTCTTTCAGGCAGGTGGTCTGACTATGGAGCATTTGAACTTGGTTTGTGAGCAGAATGCTGCGGCTTGCTTGCTGGCAGAGACCTTAAACACCATAGAGTTGTGACAATAAATATGGCTACAGCCAGTAGCTCCACCATGAGGCTGGAATCGCAGAAAGCTAAGGAATGGGCTGGATCCAGCTGTCAAAGCCAAGGCTTTAATCCTACCCATATTGCTTGTAAATTAGAGACTCATGTGGTCAGAAGAAGAGAAATATAAAGGTCAGTAAAGAGAGATTCAAAGATGAAGAAAACGTCTAAATGGTTTACAGTGTGTTAAAAATATATGCAGGCTAAAGGTTAAAGTCCCTAAAATAAAAAGGAAAGAGAGTAGTTGGGTATGGTGTTACACACCTTTAATCCCAATGTCTGGGAGGCAGAGACAGACAGATCTCTGTGAGTTCAAGGTGTGGTAGCACACACCTTTAATCCCAGCAGTGGGGAGGCAGAGACAGGTGGATCTCTGTGAGTTCAAGGATAGCCTGGTCTACAGTGGGAGTTCCAGGACAAAGATACACAGAGAACCTGTCTCAAAAAGCCAAAAGTTAAAAGTAAAAATTAAAAAAGAGGTTAAAATAAAGCCACATAAAGATGGAAAATACACAGAGAATCTTGATACTGTATGTTATTATGCTCTCTTTGAATTGTTTGAATGCTGAGGAAGGAGCAACAGCTGCTAAAAAATATTTGCTCATAAATGCTCCTAAATTAATCCAAATAGGTATTTTGAAAATACCTTGACTTCAAAATTGAAGTCAAAAGGTATCTTACTTTGGGGAAGAGATTTTGCTTTTGTTTCCACAGGAAATGAGAGGCTATGGATTCATTTTGAGTTAAGAAAAATCAGGTTTGATCAAGGAAGACCACCTGAGAAATCTCCAGTAGGAACAGATGGCCCAGATGACTGAGATCTACATCCAGAACAGATTCAAGATGCTGCCTAAGATAATCAAGCCTCACAGGATACTCCAGTCAGGATTTGATCATAATTCTAAATTTTCTTTAGGTCCCCTAAGATAATCAGTACCCCCAACCAGCCTGAAGTAGCCTGAAATACTACACCCACATTCCAAAAAAATGGACTGTGGATATTTTCCTTTGTTTTTTTTTTTTAAAAAAAAAAAGAGGGGGAAATGGTGAGGGAGAATTGTCTGTATTCTGTCAATCATGTTTTAAATAAATGCTGATTGGCCAAGAAGGAAGTATAGGTGGGAAAACCAGACAGGAAGTAGAGGTGAGAACAGGAGCATTCTGGGAAGGAGGAAGTCCATTCCTGCCAGTCCTGCCCAGACCACCTAAGAAGCAGGATGTGACCTGCCTCACTGAAAGAGGTACCAAGCCATGTGGCTAACATAGATAAGAACAATGGGTTAATATAAGTTTAAGAGCTAATAAGAAGCCTGAGTTAATGGGCCAATCAGCTTATAACTTATGGAGACCTCTGTATGATTTTACTTCAGGCCTAAGCTAGCCGGGTGACTGGGACAACAAGCAGGCCCTCATGTTACACTTAGTAATATATGCTTATGTATTCTTGTTAATAATATATGAAGAGTCAAGAATTTGGTCAGAAACTTGTTTTACTTAAATATAACTCTTGGAAATTAGATGGAGGGATCATTCACAAAGCTCCCAGTTATAGCTAATGGGGCTACGAATGCTTAGGAAACACACTTGATATTTGTTGATCACCCAGTCTAGGTACTATCATATCATAGAAGTAATGGAAGAATAAGACTCACACATGAGCCTTTTAAGAAAGGACATACTAAACTGCAAATGTATTTTAGAAATCTACTGGGATAGAATTAAAGAGTTTAGGAGTTAGTAAAGGCAATGGGGGACAGCAGAACTTTTTCTTTTAATTTCAAGATGATTTTAGATGGAAACCTCAAAAAGGTACATGAAAAATTTTATCACAAGATCACTGATAAAAATGTTCTTCACCTTCCTTGATATTTACACTTGAAAAGTTATCTCCTTTTAGATTAACTTGTGGTATTTAGTTTAAGCTGTGGTGAGCAGATCTGTTATGCAATTGTTTGGATTTGAGGCCGCATGCAATCATTTCGACTCTCTTGCTTTATGTAATTGTCTACTTGCCTGGAAGTTAAAATCAAACTCTGTTTTGAGCCCTCATTTGGGTTTAAATTCATTTTATGGCTTATGAAGTATTGTACATGTCTTGTTTTCATGTGAAAATATTTCTTGTTTAGGTCATTTGGTTGTGGGAAGCACATTAATTCCTTAACCAGCTATAGAAGGTAAGATACAAATAATATTGCAAAGCTTTAAAGATAAATATAAGGATGTTCCAAGCCGGGTGGTGGTGGTGCACGCCTTTAATCCCAGCACTCGGGAGGCAGAAGCAGGCGGATCTCTGTGAGTTCGAGGCCAGCCTGGTCTACAAGAGCTAGTTCCAGCGCAGGCTCCAGGGCCACGGAGAAACCCTGTCTCGAAAAACCAAAAAAAAAAAAAAGAAAAACCAAAAAAAAAAAAAAAGGATGTTCCAATCATCAAAGAAGAAATTTTAGACTATTATCTTAATAAATGTTTATACATTCCTATTCTCAGAAGGATTTTCCAGCTGGGTTATTTTAGTAACAAGACAGTTACTAAATATGTTTACAATTTAAAGTTTTTCAAACATGACAAATTATAAGACACTATGAATTCTCTGAAACTGTGAATTAAAGTCATTATTTGTATAGAGCTGAGTTGGTTACTGATTTGTAAAAGTTCATTGCCAGATTTAAAATTTGCCTTCAAAGGTAATATGCTCTAAGACATATGAGTGTGGCGGGAGGAGTTAAAAAAATGTCCCTAATCATAGTAATAGTAGCCTTAAGAATCTTGTATTTTTTTTCAATTTAGCACAATAAAAATTCATATAAAAATCGAACAGTTAAATTTTGCCACACAACATGTCAAAGTATTTGACATTTTTTTTTTTTTTCGAGACAGGATTTCTCTGTGGCTTTGAAGCCTGTCCTGGAACTAGCTCTTGTAGACCAGGTTGGTCTCGAACTCACAGAGATTCGCCTGCCTCTGCCTCCCGAGTGCTGGGATTAAAGGCGTGTGCCACCATCGCCAGGCAGTATTTGACACTTCTAAGAACCAAAGTTTTCACACTCCCAGAAATGATTGACAGAGGCAGTTGGTCACTTCACCCTCCCATTAATAGAAGTGTGAGGGAAAGATTCTTTCTTCTCAGTCCAAATGTGGTCATGAGTTCACCTTCTATAAAGCCCATTCACATGCTCACACATCCACACACCATAGAGTTTAGATCTGACAACCCTGCTGAGCAGCTTGCCCATTGTGTTCTTCATGAAAACAAAATAAATGAAGCTTAAAGAGACCTTTCTACCAATATTTAGCACCATTGTTTTCCGGCAGTTAAAGGGAGAAAACACAGCGGTGGAAAGCTACCTGGCCCAGGTCTTATTCTTCCCGGGGTGCTCTTTCAGAGACTGTTGCAGATGCTAAGCAAGTAAATGATGGACAGACTAAAAGGGAATGGAAAAAGGATTTACAGTTTTGGAGTTTTTCAACTGTTTGGAGCATTTGCTCATATATGACGTGAATATCATTAATCTGAAACCAAGCCTGCTCCAAAATCCGAAATTATAGTGTATCTGCTAACTTCGTGATACAACCAAAAATAATTTCTAATGTAACCAAGGCTATAAACTAAATAATATAGAATGGTATAGCAGAGAGGCTGGGAGTGGAGAGACACAGTGGAGGGTTTGGAAGTCATATGTGAAAGGGTAATAATGAGCCTTAGCAAGCTCTGGCTCCAGGAGGCAGGGACACAGGAGCAAAGTACTGAGATGGACACTGGAAGAACAAAGTTATCCACATGTCTTCAATGTGAGTGAAGAGAGAGATCAATATGGTGGAAGTGTTATGTATAAAATTCAGATAAACCATTTAAATTGGTTTATCATAATATTTATCTATCTTAATGCAGAAATGTCCTGGCTAGTATTACCATGTTCTATGACTAAATTATTCACTCAAAATAAGGCTGATCTTGTCACAACAACACCAAAAATATCATTTCTGCAAGGACATGAATTTAGGGAGCATTGTGAGATTAATGTAAAACTTAATAGCCCTTAATTTTGGAAATGTATGTGCAATTTCAGGCAAAACCATGTCTGTTAGTTTGGATATTGAATACCCCCCCAAAAGTCCATGTATCAAAGTTTGGTCCTCAGAGAGGCACCTATTGAGAGGTAGGACAAATCCTTAAGAGGTTTGGCCTCAGGAGGCACTAACCACACATTAGGGGCACAACATAGAGAAGGACTGCAGAACACCACTGGATCTCTGCCTCTTGTCTTTCTGCCTCTTAAGTGAGATATTTGCTTACCGTGCACTCTACCCATGACACACCTTATCAGATCAAATGAGTTGGGATAGTCTTAGACTGAAACCTCCAGAACCATAAGCTCAAATAAATTTTGTTTATTTTGTAACTTAATTTTTCTAATTCTTTTGTCATAGTAGCAGATAGTGGACCAGCACAACAGCACAATTTTAATCCCAAGAAAGTCATACAGCCTCGTAGAATTCTACACACTTTAGAAAGGAGGTTGCCTTCTGGGCTTAGGGCTGATAGAGATGTGCATTTTTCTTTCCAATGGCATTTGACAGATCACTGCCATAGCTTAGCATAATTCTCTTTATCCTTTTTATTCCCTAAATACCAAGAGATTATTTTTAAATACAAATTTAAATTTAATGCTCATTACAGTTAATTTAACTATATAGTCTGTAGGTTACTTTTAAAAACCAGAGGAAAATATTCATTTAAGGAGATAGTAAAAAATAGTATAAAAAATTTCTAAAAAACACATTACTATCATTTAAAAGTATGTAATACACAAGTCTAAGATCTGGTAAAACATTAAATGATGCTGTTTTTTAAAAAAAACATTTTCAGATATTAAAAATATGTTTTAAGTTAGTTGGTGTAACCTAACTCCTAGGAGTCTACTGTGTAGATTTAATTTAACCATTATTTTAAAGGACTCAACAAAGTGAAATCATTCCATAAATAATGTGATGATCTATTAACTTGCTTTAAACAATATGTCTTATATGCATCTGATAAAGATGGTGCTGTAACATAACCAAACAAACAGAACATACCTGTGCTGTGGGTATAATCAGAAACTAAATTCAAACGCTGGTCCTGTATCTTGAGTGTTCTTGCTTAACCTGATAGAATTCCACTCAGGTGTCTGAGGAGAAAGCCAAAAGTTAAAGGCCTGTCTGGGTTGCTGAATGAAGTCAAAGCATTCTGAGAAACTTAGTGAGACCCTGTTTGAAAACTAAAAGCAAAAGAAGGAAAAGAAGGCCAAAAGTTGTGCCTTGGCATAAGAGCTTGGTTAGCACACAGGAGGTACAACCTTCAGCACTACATATAGTAAGAACCCGCTTGTTCCCTCCTGGCCTCCTAGACTCGAAATAACCACACAGAAACTGTATTAATTAAATTACTGCTTGGCCTATTAGCTGTAGCTTCTTATTGGCTAGCTCTTACATATGAATTTAGCCCATTTCTATTAATATGTGTATTGCCACGTGGCTGTGACTTACTGGCAAAGTTATGGCTTGTCTATCCCTGATGGCAGCTAAATGGTGTCTCCTGACTCTGCCTTCTTTCTCCCAGCATTTAGTTTAGCTTTCCCCACCTAGCTCTATTCTACCCCATCACAGGCAGTTTCTTTACTCATTAACCTATAAAAGCAACACACATAGACAAAAAGATTTTTCACACCAAGTGCAGAATAAATAAAAATAAGAGTTGATACTAACTTCTAAGGTTTGCTATGAAGATTTAATGTTATCATCATTTTAAATGTCCAAAAAGATTGATATCATCCAGTAAGCAGTACTCTTTTATAGTTCGCACTGCTAACCTGCAGCATGAATATACTATGAACTAGTTCTTTTAGTGGAAAACTTTTAGTACTCTAGAATATTCTTAATAGTATCCATTTGGCAATTCTCTAGGAAAAATTACTTATGTAATTCTGCATTGCTTTTCTGAAAAGTGCAAGATTTGTTATATCAATATTGGTAATTTATGATTAAGTTTCAGGAGTTATGGCTTCCTTCAAAACAGTCTATCAGTAAAAGCAAAAAGCTTTTTTCAATTTATACATTTGATGGTTTCAGGAAATAAGCTATTTAGAAGAGCAAAGCCTATATAGATTGAGCATCTTCTTAGGAGTAAAAGCAATGCAAATGTTATAATCTTTGGGAAGTATACTGGAAGAGGCCTATGAGTCAAAGTCCAATAGATAAAAAAATTAAACACCATTCCTTTAGCTTAGACATAAAAATGAGAGAGTCAGTTTATGAAAAGAAAATATTGAATAAAAGTAAGTGAGAGGCATGTTAGGGTTGGACCCTTATTAAATTTTACAACTCTCCCTCTAATTCTTTCTTTGTGGGAATACTTGAATATGTCCTGAGTACATCATAAAATAAAGGGTCATGAAGGTAGGAGTCAAGGAAGTTGCCCCTAAAACTTTAAATGTATTACCATACCATATAAGTCATTCCTATAGTGAATCATCATGTAATAATGCAAGAATGTTGTTCCTACCAAATGCATTGATTAATATAGTAATTCAATGTAAGATTTAAGGAGATGACTAAAAGATAGTAATTACAGTTAGACAGGAGTTGTAGAGCAAGTTGGCTATCGTTAATGGTGATGGATTGTATTCTTTAAAATGAAGAGAGTGAACATTAGGTACTATTGTCCCAAAATCAACTCTAAGTAATGTGACCAATAAATGAATTTAGTTGTTTTATAATGCACATGTGCTCTTGAAGATGATATTGTATGTGAAAAATCCATGGAGCACCATCAGATTAAAAAAATGTTATTTAAATAAAATTAAGTTCCCTATCAAACTGTGCTTTCTGATGCTTCCTAAGATCCTAGGGTGGGAACTTTAGTCTCCTTATGCTCTGGATATTTACCAACTGCTAGCCAATTTCCTCCTGAGGAAGGATACAGTCATCAATATTAAAGAGCAACAGCATGAATGGTGCACCTAGCTAAGCATGCCTGTTGCCTATCTTCCTTCGTGGTTCATGGCAGTTCAGACAGTTCTGCAGCAAAGGGAAGAAAGGTACTCATTATGTCAGAAGTTCATGGTTCTGTTTTTAGTTCTAAACAACAATATTTGCAGACTTTGAAAGAAGGGCATATCCATATTCTGACACATGCCAGGCAGCTTTCTGTGCCTCTCTGGAAAGTTTCTGCTGCTTCTTATCACTAAATAGTGTGTGAGTGAGTGAGCAAGGTGAATTCTCACATTGGCATATTGGTGTATACTCAGACTGATCTTATGAGCACTGTGGACCCAGAAGCAGAATTAGGGATCATTAACCCACAGATCACCCAGGGCCATACATGTAGTGGTGAAATGAAGGAGGCAACTGAACTATAAAGGCTGAAGTTCAGACATCTTGCTAGTTGGGATGAATTCCTTCAACATCCCTCAGCTACAAAATGGTAATTCTTACTTTATAGAATTTATATGTGCTATAATAAAATAAAACAATATGAAAGAGATACATAAATTGTAGAGAACTATAAAGAGGGCATATTTTATTCTAGGTGGAAAGCTATTATACCATATTCTGCTTTGATATTAATACAATCATCCTCACTTATGAATTTCAACATGCCTACAGAATGAAGGACCTTTTCTAACCTGAATGGTTATTATTGTCCTAAAAGTTCATGTTGGAAGAATGTCTCACATTGACACGTTCTTTGGAATTCATCTAGAAAGTTTGTGTTTCGATAAAATGTATCATTATGAATAATATTATGTTGCAGATAATTAATTATGGGTTCTATTACCTGACTCTAAATTAACATTATGATGCTCATTCATTTGATAATCATGCACATTCATTTCCTTATTAAATTACTGTTGCTAACATTGTTTAGTTAACCAGTTATGGCATCACTAGAAATCCTAAGGACACAAAGTACTTTTTATTCTAGAAAATTTGATAAACATCAGTCAATATTCAGCCATGTCTTCCACAAGCATAGGAGAACTAGTTTAATAACATCTATAATTTTGATATTTAATTTTTATATTACAATAAAACAATTAGAGCTGACCTAATCCTGAGATACATTTTTTACAATACCATTTATTTGGATGTGTATACTTCCTGATAAGCAGAGATTATGAAATAGTGTACTATTATAGGCAGACAAGTTTCTATAAAAACCCATGGTGTCACTTAAGTTTCTGCTGCAGTCACAGGAGTAGTTGGTTATTCTACATATCATTTCTTTTTTCAGGGACCAAAACTAAACAGGAGATCATGGCAAGTGCAGACTGGGGATATGATGCCAAAAATGGTAAGAGCACTTCTTTTGCATTTATCAAAATAACACTTTATTCCCACTTCTACTGTTAAATTTAATAATCATTTAACTTAACTGTATAGTCACAGGTTAGTGACTTGAGGCACTTTTGAATAATTACAATACCCTTGTATGTAGTTTTAGTAGTTGGCTTTTGGGCATAAAGATCTACAAAAATATATTTGGTATGTGCATACTATTTCTATACTATAACTGTATAGATAGCATAATTAGGCCTGTATTGATGATATTGCCAAATATACTGTTTATTAGTATAGTAATGAGAGGTACATTTTCAAATATTGAATGCCATTTAAGAGACCTGACTAAATCATAATCTAACAAGCAAATAGTTGAAGTCTTGATACTTGGAATGAAGCATTCTGTAAAGTTGTAGTTACATGGACATGTTTGTTCCCATAGGTCCTGACCAATGGAGCAAGCTGTATCCCATTGCCAATGGAAACAACCAGTCTCCTGTTGATATCAAAACCAGTGAAGTCAAACATGACACGTCTCTGAAACCTATCAGTGTCTCCTATAATCCTGCAACTGCCAAAGAAATTGTTAACGTGGGACATTCCTTCCAAGTACTTTTTGATGACAGTGGTAACCAATCTGGTGAGCCTAAAGACAATTTTGATACTTGTTTCCTTATAGTCTATTAAATGTATTTTTTTATTGAAAACACATTCTTCTCTCATATAATACATTCCAACCACAGCTTCGCCTCCTTCCACTCTTCTCAGATCCTCTCCACATCCCTTTTCCTGCAGAGATTCTTTTCCACTTCCCTTCAGAAAAGAGCAGGTCTAAGAGACAACAGGTAAACAAAACAAAAGAGGATACAGAAAAAACAAAACAAAAAAGAAAGAAAAAAAAACCACCAAGGCTCTCATATTGCGGCTGAATAAGGCAACCCAATAGGAGAAAGAGCCCCAAGAGCAGGCAAGAGTCAGAGTAGCTTCAGAAACAGCACAGCGTCCTGTGTATTTTGTACATGTATTCCTTATCTTAAAATTGCAATGACTGGGAGTCATTGTGGCCTTCTGGAAGATGGTTTGCGGAGCTCCCAGCTCTTCTTGCAATCCTTCTATTTCTTAATGAGCCATCTTTCCTATACTGGCCATTCCAGGATCTTTATCATTATTTCTGTGAAGAGGCAACTTTTTTCCAAAAAAGTCTAGTATGAAAATCACAATAAACATGAAGCCATAAAGGAAATATTCTAAACAGAATGAGAGTGGATGAGCTTAATAAGGAGTCAGGTGGTGCATGAATCCCCATCATATCTGAGAATCTGGCATGTTGCTTGCCACATGGTCAACTTTTCATCAGTATTTATTGAATAAACTCTTAAGGGATTGTTCTGTAAGAGTTCCAGTGACTTGAAATGCCCTACTTTCCCACCAAATTCTAATTTTAAATGTTAGCTACCTTAGGCGTGTGCCCCTTATTAATAATACGTTAGGTCTAGAGGGTCTTTTGCTTAGGTAATGGTTGGACAGATTCACCAGGCTGAACTGCCATTCAGAGAAAACATCTTGCCCCACAAGCAGTATCTCTTGGTCCCTGGCCATAGGGTCTGAACAAATTAGTCAAATTACATTGTTATATCTGCAATAATTGTTCTTAAAAAACAAGTGACAGTGAATTTTTAGTTAATAAAAATTGCACTTACTAGCCACACAGTAAGGTTGAATGAAGAAGTAAACTTGTAAATTAATGGAGATCAAAGAAAACTCTATGATCATATCATTTATTCACTTTGAAATATATCATCTTGGCAACATAAATAAGTAAACATGTGGTTCCTTTGCTATAATTTGTGAATATTTCATGAGCTATATTGTTGCTGCCATAATCAGGAAGGCACTATATATGAGTGTCATCCTCAGTGATGTGGAGTGGAAACACAATGAAAATAAAATATTGACACCCACTGGTGTTTGTTTCTATTTCATACAATATAAAGAAGCATTGATTTATATTAAATATGAACTAGAGATTACCTGACTGAGAGTACCTCTCTTTCCTTCTAGTTCTGAAAGGGGGCCCTCTCTCTGATACCTATCGGCTTGTCCAGTTCCATTTTCACTGGGGCAACTCCGACGACCATGGATCTGAGCACACTGTGGATGGAGTCAAATATTCTGGAGAGGTAATGCGATACATTAATGAGAGACAGCTCATGAGCATGCCTCCAAAACATCTCTGAATGAATCAGAGAAGCTACTATCAGAATACATCAAAGAGGAGAGCTTGCTGGTCTTTGTAGGACAGATGCATAAATCCATTAAAATCAAACACTGCCACACTATATATATTGCAATAGAGGGATATTTTAGATATTTGTCTAAAGAAATACCCAAACTTATAGGTAAGAGTTCATGAAAAACATTGACATCTTGGGAGAGGGTGGGAGGGGAGCAAAGAAAAATGTAGAGCTCAATAAAAATAAAAAGAAAGCTAAAAAAAAATTGACATCTTATCAGTATCAAGGATTGTTCTACTGAACATTCCACTATGTTCCTTTTACTTAACTTCTCAAATTTGGACGCACCAGTATCATGTGCATGTCCAGATAGGAACAGTGAAGTAACACAGTAAAAAAGCACTGGACTTTCATCATAGAGTTAATGGTTGAAAAGTGGAGCCCACACGTGGACAAGGTTCTATGAGTCCCTGTTTAAAGGTCACTATCTGCCGCCTCTTGATCCTCCCTTGATTTGTGATCAGTTTCTAGATGTTATATCTATATTTCCTTTGTAAACCTGGATATGCAACATCAAACACCACTGTTTTACTTTTAGGAAGAAAAAAGGATTAAAATCGTCACTATTTATATGAATATATAGTGTGTGTACATAAGTATGATTCCATTTTAGTTTTAACTTGTGAAAATGAACTCTATAATGCAGATGATTTTGAGACCTGCTTTTCCCCACTTGCCAATGTATTATCATTTTCCAGCTCAGAACGGGCTTAATTTTATCTCTTTTAAAAATAACTGCTCAGTATTTCATGTACAAATATCAGAATTTATTTAACTATCCTTCTTGATAAACAATTACAATATCTGCTTGTTATTATATTCTACTAAGTTTTGTTGTTGTTTTTATCAGATAATCCTTCAATGAATACACTATACCTGTATGTGAGGTACCTATTGAAGTAACTATGTAAGAGAAATTTCTCATGGAAGAGGTTTTAAAATATATGTAGTTTATTGCGATAGAATTAGGTGCTAGGGGATTGAATACAGCTATAACTTGTTTTGTTTTATTTTTATAATATTTAAATAATAACTTTAAGTGTTTCAGAAGGCTATAAAAACTCATTCATAGTTTCCCTTCTGCAAAACTGAAGGTGCACTAAAGTGGAATAGAAGTCTAAAATATTAGGCTTTAGGAAGGATACTTGTAAATATTAATGGCATCTAAATCAGGGATTATTTTCACTCAAATAAATTGAGAAAAATAATCTAAGCCAATGATGAGAAACATTTAGTCACAAAGTTCAACATGTTATTTAATATTCAGCTCGAAAACTTGTGTGGAGGACACACCAGGTGATATAGGTAACGTGTGACATGTGCAGGCTCCTCCCTTGACCTTCATGGAGTCAAAGCTGAGCCGTATTGGCTATGTGACTCTTCTCTTCTATAGTTAGGTGCTATAGCTCTGGTCTCCTTATATACTCAAGCCAGCTTCCACATCATAAGTGATCAGTAACATTACCTACAGTTCTGTAGAGGAAATAACACATGAGTCAATGGTGAGAATTAAGTAAACAGTACTAAACGGCAGTGTGAGTGCAGAGTGGGAAGTATAAATGATGATGAGATGACACTTCAACTAGGACTGGGGAGTGATTTCTGTCAACATTAGTGTTCTGATTATTTATCCACTATTTATTGAGTCTTTATAGCATACTAGATTTTTATTCTTAAAGTAACTGAGAAGAATCTACATTTTGTAGGGAAATAAAAAGTTTTTTAAAAAGTGAAGTAAGTTATGAAGGAAAGAGAGGAGAGAGAGCAAAAGAAGAGATCAGATAAAATGCATGAAAACAATAGATTTGAGTTATGGTGGCCACTTTATATTGGGTAATCAACTCACTGAGGTGTGGCATTTGAGTTCAGTCCTAACTGTAGAGACAAAGAAAGTTCCAGGAAGTCAGCAGTTAATACCAACAAAACAAAACAAAACAAAACAAAACCAAAAACAACAACAACAACAACAACAAACCCAAGCTATGACCAAGTGAAGAAGTATACTCTGCTAGGCATGGAGGCTGATAAATGTGTAAAGCATGTGATTTTTTTTTTATAACTGTGGTAGTTTTTGATAGAGCAGTTAGGAGAATAGTATTACCTTTCCTAAGAGGAGAAAATGACAGGTACAATATAAGGAATCAAGCTTTTCATTAGCCATATGACATCTGTTAGACATCATATGGAGATAGAAAGACAACATCAGGAACACATCCAGGCACACATGGATGTATGAGCCTAAAATTTCACCAAGAGTTTAGACTGCAGAATTTGACTGAGGGGATCCTGGGAAAAACACTGATATGCCCAAACTTCCAAACAGTCAAACTTTTACAAAGTTCTCTCATGGAAGAGAAAATTATTTCACCTTTTATCCTAAAGCTAGTTGCCCACAAGATGAGGGTTCACATGGAGTTTATCTACCACTACCATGAAATCTCTTAAATATAACAAATTAACATGTAATTCATCTTCTGTCTTTTCCTTTGCAACAATATTAATAGTGAATTATTTAATGTCACCCCTTCTAGCTTCACATAGTTCACTGGAATTCAGCAAAGTACTCCAGTGCTGCTGAAGCCATCTCAAAGGCTGATGGGATAGCAATCATTGGCGTCTTGGTGAAGGTGAGTCATAAGAGTTACATCATTGTGACTTAATTTTTAAAATGGTAGATGTTGTGAAGCCTGCTATCATTTAAATTTATATTTTCATTGAAGAGATGCTCTGAAGAAAGCTATCATTAAATTGGATGAGACTGACTGACTATTGACTTTGGATTATAATATTTTGAGGTGATTTTTATCAAACACATTCAGAAAATGACAGAAATGCATCAAGTATAACTAAAATAACAGATAAAATCAAAGGTACAATTTTGTGTCATTGTTTTAATAAACATCTAGAGTATGTCTTACATATTTTGACCATCTTGTTCACAATTAAATTTAAGCCATATTTTCTCTTGACTGCTTTGTCTGTGATTATACCTGATGAGAAATTGGCAGAATACAAGATCACATAAAAGTACATGCCTCAGAAAATTTCCTCTCAGAGCACAAAGAAATACCCCCTCCAGTTATTGATGTTACTTGAAAAGTTAAATTTTGACTAAAGAATATTGTATAAGTATCAGTTTGCAACTCACACTTTCTTTATCTTTTAATTCTCTAGGTTGGTCCAACCAACCCAAACCTGCAGAAAGTACTCGATGCCCTAGGCTCAGTTAAAACTAAGGTAAATAAGCTAAGCAAGCTAATTTAATTCTGGAAACAAGAACACACGGAAGTACATAAATCACCCAGTTGCCTGTTGAAATGGGAAACAGGATGACAAGTGTAGAAGAAGCCAAGCAGCCACACGGTGCCGTGGAAACCTTTCTTGTTCCAGAGAAATTGGTGCAGGAGTTGGTTTTGTTTTTGTTTTCCTGGTGCTTGTTCCTAGTAGAACACTTTTTGATCTGATAAAACCAATCAAAAAATGACTTTTTGATCAGACACTTCTTGATCTGCTAAAAACCAATCACACTCTAGTGAGAGCTTTCTGTTTCATGAAAAGGAACATCTTGAATTCTTTAGTAACATAAAAACCTGGGCCTGAAGAGCCCTATTTGAGAACTATGATTCTGAACTAAACTTAAAACCCTTAATGGATTTTCTGAAATATCCATTCTTAGCACCACTGTCTTAACACTGTTTAGCCTTATTCTGAAGGTCAAAGAAATTATCATTTTCTTTCACAGTGAGTAGAACAATTGTATTTTATGAAAAATAAGTTTGTTTTATGCTGAGTTTAGAAAAGAACTTTGAATGGGCATATAATAAAATGAGATGGAATGTTCTTTAAATTCTACTCAAGAATATCAAAAATATATGAAAATAAAATAGAAGGAAATAGTGAGGATAAAAGCAGAAAATAGTAAAAAAAAAAAAGAAAGAAAATTACAGATGAATACAAAACACTATTTTATCAATAAATGAAGAATTTATAGAATAAACATCGACAAAAAAGAATCATTTGGGCAGCTTTGGTAAAAGAAAGCTGGCACAAACACCAAATGTTATTAGAGGGACTGGCAAGATGGCTAGTAGTATGGCTGAAATAACTGAAATGACAGCAAATCATTTGGAACAGCATTATTGATGAAGTCATATTTTTGACCAAGTAGAGTTCACTCTAGATGTGGATAGCTGCGTGTTAGAACTAATCTTTGATTAGATGCATTGTATTATTGAATTAAAGATGAAAATCATATCATCAGTTTCTCCAGCTGATGTTGTTCTAGTGCAGTCAAGAAAAAGAATAGTACAGTGTCTACCACCATCACAATTGACATCATAATTAAAATTTTAGCTATTAAACAAATAAGGAACAAAACATAAAGCTAAATATTGGGAAAACAAAGACAAAATTATCATGTATCGATGATATATCTACCTGGAAAATTTAAAGGCGTCAACAAAAAAATTAAATTGACTAAAAAAAGTCTGGTAAAACTGGTTGTATAAAAATTACCTTACAAATATCAGTTCATTTTCTTTAAACAAATAATAACTGATCAGGAATATTTATGGGAAAAGATAAGAATAAAATGTAACTGATGGGATTGTCCTGATGCCTTTGCCCCTAGAACAGGACAGAGCATTATCCAAAGAAATCAAGATATTTCCTAATGAATATTAAGTATCTTTTGATAATTATAAGTTATAGAAAATTTTTAGATTTTTCATTATCAAATGAAGAGGAAGATTTAATGTTCAAAACTTCCATATAGTAATTTTATGTTATTTGTATTGTTCATATTCACAAACATACCAGACATTAAACAAGTATAGTAGAAAAGTCAAAATTAAATGCACGTAAAATATCTAGGTAATATATAAAGGGGCATAAATTGATACATTTTATAACATCATGTATACTGCTTTTGTTCTCAGGGAAAACAAGCCCCATTCACAAATTTTGACCCATCCTCTCTCCTTCCTTCATCCCGGGATTACTGGACTTATTTTGGCTCTCTGACTCACCCTCCTCTTCATGAAAGTGTGACCTGGTTCATCCTCAAGGAGACCATCACTGCCAGCCCTGAGCAGGTATAAATTAAAATGAATTTCTTTCTAGTGAAGGATCCCTAAGTTTTCTAAAGAAACAAACAAATAAATAGATAAAGTCCTTCCAATAACTGTTTTTACTCTATGCAGAGAGTTTCCAAGTCCCTGCTGTTCTTTATTTAAAAAAGTCAAAACTTGTTAGGTGGCTTCTCCGAATGTCAGGAACAGTGAACTCCCCTTGGAGCTTCCACAGTGGCTCTCAGTGGCCTGACTTAATAGTCGCTCAAATCATCTCAGTTTTTCTAGCTAAAGTTTTAAAATATTGAACAAAGCACCTTCTGGCTTATTGTTTCTAAAGATGCTGCCGCTGTTTGACGGAAGAGCTTCTTTCCCGAACTCTTTGGTGTTTCCCACAGCCTTGTGCCCTGCCGTTTACTGATGCTTGTAGAGCAGCGGCACTGTACACCGGCACTGCTATAGGCCCCTGCATGGATTCACCCATTTAAACTGAACAACTCCCAAAAGGAAACGCTGTAAGAATTAATCACTTGCACAAGCTCCCCAAGTAACAGAGTGAGAGCTGATATTCTGACAGAGCAACTATGCCTCGGTTAATACCTGGCGCCGAGGCTGGGACATTAGTGCAGCCTCCTTCCTGCCCACTGAAAGAACCACCACTACCTTTAACTGCTCTCTAAGCAACAATGCATTAACTTCTCTGGAAACAAAGTGCTTTCTTGGACTTTAACAGCTTTTCATGCTTTAAATGTCTCTCCCCACAGCTGGCACAGCTCCGCAGTATTCTGTCAAGTGCAGAGGGAGAGGCAGCTGCTCCCATTCTGACCAACCACCGTCCAACCCAGCCCCTGAAGGGCAGAACAGTGACAGCCTCATTTTGAGGCCAGGCAAGGAGAAATCCTCCATCAGGAACCGGCCCCTTTGCAGACATCACCCAGTACAGTGATCAGTTTTAAGAAACAGTTATTTCTGTGCTAGCAAGACAGCATACCTGCAAATTTAATCCATAAAGCTAAAAGCCATTCATTTTAATTCCCGGTGTTAATGCAGATAATCCTTAAGCTTGCCGATTGCAATCTCTAAATAAGCACTGTGACTAATGTCTCTCTGTGGAATGTTTCATAAGAAAATCACAATTAAGGGATTTCCCTTTCTCCTCTCTCCATTTTAATTGAACCAATAAAATGGGCTTTCTCTCTTCTCCTTGTCTATTGTGCATTTTATTAAAACCATTAGGTTTCTCCTCCATTTACAGTCCTAAATCTTAGAGAACTTACTTGAGTCTTTCGTCTCAAATGTTAGCTAAGAGAAGCCAGGAATGAAGCACTGACTAATCTCTTTGACGTAAGATAGCCTCTAGATTTAGTGCTTATACGCTGGTACAGCACCCGTGTGCCCTATGATTACAATGTAAAAGTGACTTCTATAAAGGAAGATGGTGCTTCTGTCATTGCTTCTGTTTTTTTTTTTCCATTACCAAGGGCAGGGATTTTCTGCCATCATTATAATTGATGTGTCTGTAAGCATAGTCTGTGTTTTAAAACTGAAAGGGGCTGGGTAGATTGGTCGGTCAGTAAAGTGCTTGTTACACAAGTAAAAAGACCTGAGTTCAATCCCAAGAACCCATATATAAAATGTAGTTGGGGTGGCACTGTTGTCAGCCCATTACTGAGGAGGTAGAGACAGGCATATCTCAGG
>JAQHUG010000574.1:102673-140635 GCA_028555095.1 Dicrostonyx torquatus | reverse complement strand
CCTAAAAATATTCAGTCAGAGAACTGGAGATGGAACTTAGTGGTTAAGAGCACTGAATTATCTTGAAGAGGTTCAGTTCAATTCCCAGAACCCACAAGATGGCTCACAATCATCTGTAACTCCTCCCTCTTCTGTGTTCCAATAGCACCAGGCACACAGCGATACACAAACATACATGAAAGCAAAACACCCCTACACATTAAAAAGAAAGAAAGAAAGAAACTATTTACTTACTAAATAAGAAAATAAATAAATAAATTTTCAAAAGCTCCACCAATGGTGCTAGTAGTTGACCTCAGATGTCTCACTTGAGGGGAAGTTAGGTCAACTCAAAGGCCCCCCAAATCATGTGAAAGACATTTTTGGGTTCCTGAGGTTCTGTACTACACAATCATAATCAGGTTCCCAGAAAACATGCGTGTTCGCTTTCTCTAATTCTAGAAGTATCTTTTAAGGAAGAGTACTGTGTGGATGGATAGATGAGTGTGTGGATGGGACCCGGGGGACCAGTGAATCTTAGCAAGAGTACTTAAGAGTACAGTCTCTGAACTCCGACGGAGGAACTGTTGTCCTGAGTGAAAGGCATGAGCTGAGAAAAGCGACTGTGCCTGCCCCTTTGAATGGACAGGAATGCAGTTTGGCAGACAGTAGAATGGTGGTGAGAGCAGCCCTTGAGAGAGCCAGAAAGAAGCCTTTGGCATTCACCGGCAGAACTCAGCCCAGGGCTCAAGGAAAAGTCTCATGCCCATTTGTAGAAAACTTGGGACACGATTATGAAGTAAGAGGGGTGCATTAACATCACCCAAGGCTGCTCCCCTAATAATGCTACCCACCCCACCCCCACAGAGGCTGCACAGGCTGTTTACTGTTGATAAATTCTTCTTCAACCTTCTCCTCCCTGGCAGCTGCAGAAACAGGGTCCAGAGGGATCTGCAAGGCACCCAGAGGAGTGAGCGGTACTAGAACAGGTGGCAAGCTCCCTGGGGAGGATGGCGGCCAGGAGATGCACCTGAGGGCAGGAGGACGAGGGAGAGAAAGGAGAACAAAGAAATTGTGACACTAAGTGTGAGCTAACTGAGTTACTAGTAAGCATAAATGAGATATTCCCTAGGGTTATTAGCAATAAAGAGGAAATAATGTCTTGAAGGGGCTAGAAATCTGCACTGACCAAGTGGTGAATTAGCCTTCCTCCCTTCTTTGTTCGCCAGGCCAGCAGCCTGAGCTTATAATTTTTTTAAGCCAACAGTGCCACCTTCTGGTAAGATGAGGATGGAACATGAAGGTCCATGTACCGTTCGCTTTTTTTAAAAAAAGAAATCAGCTGATATTTTTTGTTAATGTTACCTTTATTGCAGCTAGACTTCATTTTCCCTTACTCTGTATTCTCATTTTCTGCAAGAGTTACTTTATCCCTCTCTCATCTTCTGTGATCCCTTCTCGAAATATGTCTCTCATCATGATGCTGTTTTGATAGACATCATGTCAGGAAATAATGTGTTTGTTACGTTGTGAAAACCATCCACAGCAGTTCAAAGTAATGAAAAATACTGAAAATCGTTTGTAAACTTATGTTAGGGATGACTGCAATGACAACTTAAACCTGTGGTGTCTTTTGAGGGGCTTGAGGAAAGCTGTATTAGTAAAACTAAAGAGGTGAGGGTGACCTCACATACCAGCACTCGACGGGCAGAGGCTAGGAGAATCATTAGAGAGTTCAAGGCCAGACAAACAGATTCCAAACAAGCAAACAAAACTGACATATATTTTTAGTTCTGTATCCAATCATCTATAGAGGAACAAAACTAACAGAAACTTAATTATACAACAATCTATATGCTATTTCAAATGACTATGAAAGCTTTCAACTAAGAATCTGATAATGTTTATCATGTACTTTGGCACTAGAACACTAGTTAAGAAAATAAAGCCCCTGGCCTTTTTAGAGACAGGAAGAAGAGAAGAGCTAACATATGGAGAGCAGGCCCTGTATCTCACCTGGGCGGCATACTAGAGCTGACTCTGCTGGCAGGGGCACAAGCGAGTCAGCCCTGAAGGTGTGAGAGCAGGAGAGCGGCATCCACCCTGCCTGCCATGTGGAGGCATATGTGAGAGAAAGATGCCCCCACCCCTTGCCTTCTGTGCAAGGTGGGAGAGATGGCCTCGGAAGCATGAGCGTGAGAGAGCTGGTCTTGCCCCTCACCAACTGCAGCACTCGGGAGAGCAGGCCCTGTACCTCAGCTGAGCAAAACAGTAGAGCTGTCCCTGGTCATGTGGGTATGGCTGAGTCAGCCTCAAGGGTGTGAGAGCAGAACTGGCCTCACGTCCTGCTGCCTGCTACCTTGGGAGAACTAGCTGGGGCAGTGCTGGAGAGCTTGCCCTGGTATTGGCAATGAAGGAGCAGGCTGATCAGCTTTGCTACCACCCAGGCCCAGAACCAGGGCTATAAGTTGGTTCACCCCAACATCCACCTCATCTATGAATTGCTAGAACACGTAAAGGGGTCAGACTTGTGGCTCCAAAACTGCAGGATTTCCATGAAACAACAAGATATTCCAAACGTAGTTCCAGTGAGGATCCAGTGTTAATGGTGTAGCAGAAGCTAGAGGCCTTGAACCAGACCAGTGATTCATTGATATAATAACTACTTACAACTAAGATGAACTAAAAAATATACTATGTCACACTACAGCTTCCACCCCAGGACTGCTTGTTTGTTTGTCTTTTAAATTTTACTTTTTGGGGGTGGGGGTGTTGCAAGGGCAGAGAGCAGGTATGAAGGGACAGGGAGATGATGGGGTTAGGATACACGATGTGAAAATCATAAAGAATCAATAAAAATTTTCTTTCTTAAACTGAGAGAGAAAGAAAAAGGTGTGAGAGAGGAGCAGGTAGACATTGAGACTGGGAGAAAGGGGAGGAGGAAGGGAAGAATACTTAAATTATAATATTAATTTTATTGTACGATGAAAAATAAGAAAGCAGGGTAAGAAAAACAAAAGAAACAGGCAGGAATATATCCTCAGGAGCAGGGTCCATGTCTGGGAAAAAGTCATTTGAGGAAGTAGTATTAGAAAGAATGAGAAAGTGGTCTAGAGGAGTTCTGTGGAGAAAAATGCTCCAAGGGAATAGGAAAAGGGACATTCTAAAAGCAAGAAGTGTTGATGAAGAAACACAGTGGGTAGGGCTGGGGGATAGGGGTGGGTTCGAGGCAGATGGTGCTCAAATCATGAAGAATTCACCAAGTCATCATCAGTACTTTCTCTGGCAGGAAGTCGCAGTGTGAAGAACTTTGACCTGCTGGCTGCTGTGTGGAGACCTTAGGCAGCATCAATAGAGCTTTGCTGAGACAGTCTGTAGAGGTTTGAGAGAAAAGAGGGAAGAAGACTGTGAGACCTGAGCAGCTGATGCTGCTGCCCTGGCTGAGGAGGAGTTTGCCAGGAAAGCCAACATTTCCAGAGAGGAGCTAGGGGCACAGACATTATCAAAGATCCTGGGGGTCATCCCATAGGTAAGAGGATATGAGTTCAAATTTCAAGAAAAAGAGATTAAAAAAAATTAGGTGTTACCTACTTACATAAATAATACATAGAGTTGTGGCCCTAGAGAAAGAAAAAAAAGCCAGAGACTGAGAAGAGAGCGAGAGCGAGAGAGAGAGGAGAGCAGGCTGGAAAGGAGTGGATAAGAAGCAACTATCTCAGATAACACATGAAGACACAGAAACACTTATATATCTATGAGGTATATACAAGTCATTGAAGATCGTTTTTCTACAAAATGATGCCTTTGTAATAAACATTAACTAGCTATGAGGACTAATTCAAGAATTCTGAGATATCCAATATTAGCCTATTGAAATAGCTATTTCTGAGGATTACTTTATAGCTTAAACTATTCAATCTCACTAAATTTTAGCAAGGGAACTCTTCTGGAAATGTACATGACAGGGCACTTTTGCTCAGATGGATATGTGATGAACAACCGGATTCCTTCCTAAAATCAGTAGCCATCTTGTTATAAGGTCAAAATAAGTTCATTTCTGTTTTCTATAAAACTTAAGTTTATATGTCTGAGATTTTGAGCTAACTGTAACTTCACCCTTCCTGGAGTTGGACTTGGTTCATACCTGAGTCTTGACCTACACTCACCCTGATAAGATAAAGTATTCTGCCAAATAATTTTGAGATGCTCTGCCAAGTTTCTATGTAACCATAATTCCTCTGGAAACCCACTAGCCCTGCACTTTTGGAAATTTTTTTTTGGAGGGAGAGGAGGTGTTAGCTATATAAACCCCATTTTCTTCTATGTTCAGAGCTTTTCTTTCAAACTCCACTTCATGGAGACAGTCCTGTCTGGCAGAAAATAAAGCTTGCTTAATTTGACTTAAAAGATGGGGTAATGGTCTTTACATCTTTCAGTGGGATTAACACATGAAGTGGATCTTCTCAGTGAAAAAAGAAAAGAGATTGTATTCCTCTGCCTCATAACTGGTGAGGAAGCCTCGAGGAAAAGAATCACCAGGCCTCACACCTCGAATTCTTATGGCTAGCAAGCAAACAGCTCTCTGCATGTGCTTCTGTGTAGTGGCATGGCATTAGCAGAACCTTTCATTGTGAGGACAGAACCAATATAGTTTGTGATTTCTACGGAGAGCACATGAAAGCATCTACCTCATAGTAAATAGAGTGGCAGTCTATGCGAGGAAAGAAATCTGAGTCTCAATGTCATGAGTGACGGATAGATAAACGTACACACTCTGCCTTAATAAAAGAACACTGTTAGGTACATGCAGAGAGACCCCTTGGGACTAAGGCTGCAAGATTTTCATGGATCTAAGGATGTTGTATAACAACCATGAAATCCGTCGCAAAACTGTTCACATCTGTAAAATCTCCATTTAGTCACAGAGTATGATGCGCTGGCTGGAGACTTCATAGTGGGTGTCTCTCATCGATATCCCACCTGGCTGAGAACAGAATGGACCTATCTGAAACAAAATCCAAACCTTCCTCAAAGAAATTTCCTTGGAAATAGAAGAGGACGAAGTGATGAATCTGCCTGTACTGAGACTTTTTAACCAACTAGTTCATTCTCTTTGAGATGGCTATTTTTGGTTGTCCTCCTGACTATAACTGAAATTAACTGAAGTTTAGAAATGGAGGGCACGCATGAGAGAGTATTTTTGCTTAATTTGAAGTGGGTGGGTTCATTTCTGGTATAGACCTTTAAGGTAAGAGGATACTTGCCTTTGACCCTGATCATGAGGCAGGAAGATACACTTTTATTCTGAAATACCTTTTGCTGGAAGCTTATATAAGGACATGGGAGGCAGAAGCTTTTGCTCTTTGCCTGCTTGCCTCACCTTCCTTACAAGTCCATTCCTTCTATTAGAGCCTACTCTTCAGGATTCCTGCATCTTGGTGTGGGATTCCCCTCTGTATGCTGTGAATACCATTGGTTAATAAGGGAACTGCTTTGGGTCTTTAGCAGAGCTATAGGGAAAGAGAACTTGGTGGGGAAAAATAACAGAATGCTGGGAGAAAGAAGACAGTCAGAGAGAAGCCACGCAGCCTGCCGGACACAGACTCCCGGAACTTTACCCGGTAAGCCACAGCCTTGTAGTGATACATAGATTACTAGAAATGGATTAAACTAATATGTAAGAGTTATTCAATAAGAAGTTAGAGCTAATGGGCCAAGCAGTGTTTTCAATAATATAGTTTCTGTGTGGTTATTTTGGTTCTGAGCAGCTGGGACTAGCAAGCAGCCCCCTGCAACAGCATCTGCTGAAGACTAGCTGAGCTATTCACTGTCATGGAGTGAGCAACTTCTGGATTCTGGGACTTTCTATTCAATTCATAGTCGTATTAGCTGGATCACAGCCTGTAAGTCATTATGATAAATTCTTCCTCTCTCAATCTCTCTCATATATATATATGCATATATGTGTACATATACGAGAGAGATTCATTCTGTAAGTTCTGTTTTTCTAGAGAATGCTAATAAACTCTAGTATTAGGTTTTTTTTCACTCACTCAATAAATCGAATAAACAATATTGTTTTCAATCCTTTAGTACCATAATGAAACATCATGCTCCATTACACATGAGTGTAGCAATCATATGTAAGAGTAAAATAGCATTAAGAATTAGCCATTACTATTTATATTATGTATGAGAGTGAAACTAAGAAAATTTTCCATAAGTGAAAATGACCTTCAAATTTGAAAGCTTTGAGTGGATGTGTTCAAGTGTACAATTAAGGAAATGTCAATTAAGGGAAGTTGATTGTGAAAAGTATTGTTAATGATTAAGAAGCTTACAAAGGCGGAAACAAGCTGTTTTCTTTGGAGAGCTCTGACTCTATCAATCAATCAGCTCTTTGTTGTCTATCTTAAAGGAGCAGTATTAGTTTGTTCACTTCTAAGAAAACATCTGGACGTCCAGAGTTTGACAGCTGAGGGTAAGAAAAGTAGTTCATCTACCAACTCAGTTCACCAACCAAGGCTTTCTCTAAAGATAGTTGCCGTACTTCAGAACATAGCAGTTCTTCATGTAAATGACACACTTGTGTCACACTGATGGTTCAAAAATGGCATAGTTTCTCCTTTTGCATAGTGGTGCCAAATCACTGTTGAATTTATTGTGTTTGTTTGCTTGTCTATTTATGTATATGGGTGTTTGGTCTATAAATATGTTTGTGCACCAAATGCAGCTTGGGAGATGAGCACAGGGGCCAGAATGTCCAATACCTGGCACTGGATAATATAATCAATACAAGTCACCCTGTGAGTGTTGATGTTGAACCCAGGTCCTTTTGAAGAACAACCAGTGCTCTTAACAACCTCTGAACCTCTTACCCAACTCCTGTTTAACTAGTCTTAACACCTACTTATGGAACCTTGGAATGCATGAACATTTTAATAGCATCTTAATATTATTTCTCATAATATAATGTTCTCATTTTAATGGGCTTCATATTCTTAGCTAAATACAGAGATATGATAAATTAGAAAAGGCAATCAAATGTTTACATTTCTTATTTGTATTTTATTTTCTGAAAATCTTCATAGTTATTAAAAATAAAGTAAATGTTATTTCACTTTGGTCATAAAGATAATAAACATAAAAAGGAGCACCTGGTGTTTTGAGACTTTATGCTGGTGAATAAATAATATACAGAAGTGTTTGTTTCTGCAGTCTTGATTTGTACTGAGAAATCAGCATTCTTAACCAACATTTCTTTAATTAGAAGCACACATGTCAAACAATGAAACACAAAACAATATTTTGTCATTATTGTAATGTTGACTTGGTAGCCTGCTCCCAGAGGATGCTCCTGGAAGTCAGCAAACAACTCAAACTGCTGGTCTGTGGCACTTTCCTCATTGTCCAGAGGGTAGTAGTAGTCTTGATTTCAAGATTGGTGGCCTAGGTGGGAGCAAAGCTTCCTTTCAGAGTGACTTCATAATCACCAAGGCAGCAAATAGCTTCTGTTCTCAGTGGAATAATCTGGAGCACCTGTTATTTTATGGGAGGCGGTGGATACATTGCAAACTGTGCTAGACTTGCACCTAATCCAAGCATTTATTTTCATCCATGTGTTCATTCACTGGTCGTCAACAAATACTTTTTTCCTTCCTTACATCCCTCCCTGGCTCTCTTCCTTCCATCTTCCTCTCCTTCTCATCCTATCTCTTTCTGCTCCTCCTCCTTCCTCTTCCCCTTCTTCCTCCGAGAACACCTCATGTAGGCCAGGCTGTCTTCAAACATGCAATGGTTCTCTGCCTCAGCTTCTTGCCTGTTGGAATTACATTGATGATTTTTTGAGTGATATATCCATAGATTACTGTGGTTAGCAATCCATGATGTTCACTGAATAAGTTCAAAGGCAGCTAAGAAAGAGTGAGATAAGATTAGACAGACATCTCTTCTCCTGAGCTGTGTCTTCCCTTGGTTTTGGTGATTTGGTTCAGCATTGGGAAGGAGATTGGCCAAGGAAAGTTTGGCCAAGGGTGTTTTAATGACTGTGGCTTGGGCTTGGCCTTTGCTTTGCCATTACATAAGCCAGATTGTCTAGATTTTTTTAAAAATTAAATATATTTATTTTATGTGTATGAATATTTTGTTTACATGTATCTGTGTACTGCGTGTGTGCCTTGTGACCCAGAATTCAGAATAAGGCATCAGCTCTCCTGGAACTGGAATTACAGGTGGTTGTGAGCCACCATAACGTTGTTGGGAACTGAACCAAGGTCCTCTACAAGAGCTACAAGTGCTCTTATACACTGAGCAACCTCTCTAGGCCCAACCTCTGGATTTTTTTCTTTTTTTATTGTGTGAATCATTAAACACCACCATCAACCTAGTTACTTTGAAATTTCCATCAATCTCAAAATAATCTTGATATGTGTCCATACCCCTATGTACCAGTTTTAAAACTCTCAAGAGAAGAAAATGGATGATTCAAAATTCATCCTACCTGAAAACTTTCCTGACTCTTAACTTTTCCGGTCTTAGATCCATCTTCTCCACATTGTCATGATACTCCATAAGTACACCAAATTAAGAAACTTAGTATGTTATACTGATCAAATCTGTCCTTAGAGCTTGGAAGATCTGAACTATCTAAGAGCAGGAATCACCTCTTGATCATCTTTATATCTAGCACAGTAATTAGTACAAAAGACACCAAGTAAAGTCATTGTTGAATTCCCAGTGGGTGTTAGGTATGTGACAAAGTCTTCCACCTCTGCAGATTTCCAGTCTGACATAAAAAAGGACCACCCAACAGGTGCTACCACTGGGGAAATCTAAAGTGCTTTCCATATTTCTGTGCCTCAAACAGGATTCCAGAGAGGAGCTGGATCTCTTAATAAATAAAGATAGAAGTTGCCGTGGGACAAAGGTCTTGTACCCTGTGAAGATTTGTCACTTATATTGGTTTAATAAAATGCTGATTGACCAGTAGATAGGTAAGAAGCATAGGCGGGGCCACCAGAACAGGAGAATTCTGGGAAGAGGAAAGGCACAATCTGCAGTCATCACCCAGATGCAGAGGACACAAGATGAGAATGCCTCGCTGATAAAGGTACCAAGTCATGTGGCTAACACAGACAAGCAGTATGGGTTAATCTAAGAAGAGTTAAGTAATAAGAAGCCTGAGTTAATAGGCCAACAAGTTTATAATTAATGTAGGCGTCTGTGTGTTTCCTTGGGACTGAACAGCTGCAGGACCTCTGTCAACATAAGGTTGTGGTTAGGAGGAAAACAGTAATGATGATGATAGTCTTCAAGCCTACCTAACTGCATGTGTAGCCATGGCTCCTAGACTACCACAGGGAACGCTGACTCCCAGTAAGAAATGTGGAGGCTTACTGATCTTAGTAATCTGTTTTTCTCCTATGCTGTGGTTTTGTTTGTTATTTGGTTTTGGTTTTGCACTTTCCATCAATTTTGGCATTAATTCCAAGCGTTATCACGCTACATTTGAAATATTGAGTAATTTGTGCCTTTCTATGGGGAAACTGTCAGCATGTCATATTGTTTCAATGCTAGGTTATTATGTATGTGTAGCTGAGGCCCAAAGAGTCTCCCTATACCTCCAACTCCTTCCATCACCAGTCAACCACAGATAATTAGAATTAAGCACATAAAGGTAGTTATTTCCAGAGGTCCTCATCAAAATATAAACCTTCATTGACTTTTTTTTTAATAAGTCACACCTTCCATCAGAAACTTAGGGCTGAGTCCTTCTTAATTCAGGAAGGCATATACTCCCCAAGACTTTCTTTGACTCTCCTGCTGTGAGCACAGCTAAGACCTTCAGTCTCTACCCAGAATAACTTGTACTAAAAACAATCTCCTGAAAAGGAATGTTTAAGAAACCCACACCTACTGGGTGATTTGCTCTAATGGGAGCAAAGCAAGGAAATATGAGGCTCTGTCAGGAGAGTTCTCTCAACCCACAACAGGAGTGGAGAATTCCTTGTTAGTATACTTCCTCTTCAGGGAGTCAAAGGTGAGTTTCCAGCCACTCCAGAGAAATATCCATTCAATTCAATACAATGAAGAGTATTTTATGTTGATCAACACTGAGGATTTTGTACTCTTCCCTCACACTGCAAAGCATGAGGTTATCAGTGTGCCTACACTGAAACTGTAAGGACTTGGGATAACATCTTACTTTTAAAACATTTCAGGGGACATGGTTTTGTTTTGCTTTACATTGTGCTTGAAATGTTTTTGTAATGAGATTATTTCCTTTTATAAATAGTTTAAAATATACAGTCTAATTCCATCTGTTGCATATACAAAGCCTGCTACTGACAAGTGTTTTTCTTGTTTACTTTATTAAAATTGATTAAAATTAAATTATAACACAAAATTCTTAACAAACAAAAATAGGTGATGGGCGAAACGAGATCCACATGAGTAACTTGCAATTCTATTGAAAGAGCCTACTATGACAGCTTGAAAGCACCAACTGTCTACCTCCAAGAGATATACAGAAGCAGATGATCTCCAAGGAAACCAGGGCTATGTCGGTAGTTTTAGCCCACTGTAGTGAAATGTATATTACAGGGCAGATGCCATGCTGCAGTGTAAATATGAGTTACCAATTGTGTGACTCTTGGATGCTATTGGAGCTCCCACCTTCACACTCCAAACCATAATAAAACAGACTCCTTCTCTGACAGAACTCTCCCCAGCATGTGTTTCTCAACTAAAGAAACCTCTTCCCACCCAACCTGGTACTATTAGGGTGTAGGAGTATAAAAAGTGGAGTAATAAATATTACCTTTAAAAAACTTTCAAGAGGTGTCCTATTTTAATTGTTAATTTATTTGACTGTATTTATCTCAGGTAGAATAACAGCTACCAAAATTATCAAAAAATCCTACAACTATGAAACTCATTAAATATGTATGGCAGAGGGGTCTTCCTTGAAGTCCTATGTTGAACACTGAAAGGGAAAAACAAATGGCTGAGGTGTCCATTCTAATCTTCAGGCATTTGTCTTATATGACAGTAGACTCCATCACACAATTTTCTCAAAATGAAGTTATTCTACCAAGAAGAATACAAAGAACATTTTCAATAGTTAGCTTTACATTTAGAAGATGAGAGGGATCTGAAACAAATCACTGAAATTAAGAAACCCAGCAACATTTTCTCAGAAAATAGCAAAAGTGTAAGAAATATTCAAGTCTTCAGCATGATTAATGAGTTAATGATAGGGTCACTTCATAATGGAGAAGAGAAAGAAACATGGCACCCATCCCCTTCACCAAATACAAACAAAACCCTCTCCAGATTGAACAGGTTAAAATGATTACCAAATGGCATTTTATTCAATCATTAAGAGACTTAGGAACAAATGAGAAATAAGCTTTGCTAGAAAAATGCATTGGATGGCTTTGGCATCTACGTGAAATTCGGTTCGTTTTTTTTTTCATTACTGACAGAAAAAATAATGGATATAAGATATCTCCCTGCTCTGTTCCAACACAGGGCAAATATATGGAACCTGTTCACCAGCTCAGGGCAGTTCTGTTGCTGTAGCATTGTGTAACCTGACGGTCTGAACCAGTTACTGCCACGAGGCAGCCAATATGTCAGTCATCACCTGATGGTCACTAACATTCTTAGGTGGATGTATTATATGAAATAATGTCTTAAATAGTTGTTTATATCCTGAAGAATTCCTCACTAAAACTGTTGGTTACTTTGATCAAAAAAACCCCACATTATTCTATCTTAATTCCTGTGTGTCTCACGTAGTATCCTTCATCACAGTACACACATTGAGAGCTTGGGAAAAATACATTAAAGGAAATATATAGTCTTGATTAATAAGAAAAATATAAAAAACATAAGAACTGATTGCTTGGGAATTATACCATTTTCAGAGTGAATTTAAAGTTTTAGCAAACACTTTTAAAATGTGGTAGAATCAGCTAAAGGGCACAACAAGCTTTTAGTACAGTCTGAGATCTGTAAGGCTGACCATATGGATATGAAGGCTGGAGCAGGTGAACTGTGTGATATTAATATACACACAACAATGTTTACCAATTGGATATGTGTTAGTGTATATCTAGGAGTGATGAGCTAAGTTAGTTCAGATCTCCAGTTTTCTCTGTGATACCAGAGCCGCTGGGAGAATGGAACCCCTAAATTTAAAAGTCTAGAAAATTTGTTAGTAGGAAAGTCTGAGTTGTCTCCATGCTTCTGGCTGTGCTGCCCCACTGTTGGATGTTAATAAAAAGATGCTCTCACTCTGCGGCCCTTCAAGGGCTGTGGTGGACGATGGTTGCTCAACAGAAAAGCTGCCGTCTCGCCCTCAGCTGAACACAAGAGGCTCCGGAATATGGCCAGCTGTTGAAAATTAGAGCAGAATTAATTTCACCATAGAAAGTCAGACTGAACTTAATGAGCTGTGTGGAAAAGATAAAAGAGTTATAATCTTTCCTCTACCAGCAACTAAAAATATTGCAATGTTAAATTTCTAAGTTGCATGTCACAGATCATAAAGAATTGTTCTGCTAGGTTCCCTTCACTATACAAACAATGATGGATCCAAAATTAAGAATATAAACATTCTTTACTTCAGGATCAAAGTTGTAAAAGTAGGAAGTGCTCTTAATAGTACACACTGATATTCACAGAACAATTTTCCATATGTCCCCTTTCTACTCTCCAATACAGACCTGGCATATTTTATTACAAAAATATGCTCAAACATACCTGATATTTAAAATCTTGTTTCCATATAATACATGCTATAAGCATTTTTGCATATCAATAAACATAGTTTTACATAGTACTTGTAATTGCTTCAGAGCTCTAGATACACATTGCCTGTTATAAATGTGATAAGAAATTCCAATAATCTGGAGAAGTTTAATATTGTTTACTAAGATTTAGCAAAAGTCTACAGTGATAAAATAAAGACTGGATAAATTACCTGAGTAATCCTAACCTCATTCTCTACAAAAAGAACTGCTTATTAGAATAAGGTTTGCCATTTGTTTTGATTTTTGCTGTGTTTTGATGAAGACAAATTGGTAAACTGTAAGACTGAGAGCCTTTATTCTTGATGCAGTTTTAGTCCCTTGATCTCAGAGCCACATCAGTTAAGTTTCCATCCTCTTCATTTCTTGTACAGTATCAACCAGGAGGAAAGAAGAGGAAAAAGAAACTCTCACCATTAACACAGTAGCTTATAAGCATGGCCTGTGGATACAGAATCACCCATTTGGAAGCAAATCTTTATCTTCACAAATGATATTCCAGCATGTCTTTTTAAGGAGTCCAGACATGGGAATAACGAGATAAGTGATTACAACTTACGAATAGTCATTTATGTTAGAGTGGGTCATTCTAGTTGAAAACAGATAAGACTTATGAGAAAGAATCGCTGATGAAATTCAGTAACAGAGGCTAATGTAACCCTAGTCATAACTCCAGTCAAGGTGATGGTGTTGGGAATGCAGTTAAACCTCAAAATAGTGATGAATGAGCCTTCTAGGAGAATGCACCTCCCTAGTGACATCACTGATTGCTTAGAAGACCTGTCTTTGTCTTTGATTTACACACATGCACTTACATACATGCACGTGCGCGCACGCGCACACACACACACACACACACACACACACACACACACACATACACACACCTATTTCTCTAAAAGCTTGTTAATGAATCCCTACCTCTGCATCCTTCTAACCTCATCAGTATAGCATGGTAGAACTTTCTTCCACCAGCTTGCTCATTTGCTGAGAGTCCTACGCCTGTCTCACTACTCTCCTCTTCACCATCATCATGTTTCTGAGAACATGCTTGCCTGGCCTGGCCTACGCTTAGGATGATTTCTGCAAGACACACTATGCCCTGTGTTGAGAATTCATGTGTGTGCTATTTCCTATGCTATGTCCTTTTAAAACTCACTCTGAAGTATGTTAAACCATTGACTTTTGACACCTCACCCCCCGAAAAATAGCCACGGTATTTGAACAAATCTTTTTAGCCCAGCTAGGTAGGACCTGGCAAGCCCTGCTGAGGTTAGTTTCTTTTGGTTTCGTGAACTACCTGGCTATCTCAGATATCTTATCCCCTCATGTAGGCACAGGCCCATTCTGGCAAGAAGCTTGCTCCTCTTTCACTACACTGACTCAGCACCCACCCATTCTTGGCAGACACATCCCTATATAGCCTGGAGGCTGAGGTAGGTATGACCCGCTTTGCTGGTTTCCTGGGCTTCACTACTAAGGTCTTTGTTTCCTTGAGTAGCATCCTCAGCAAGATGAAATCCTTTTCCACAAAGTCCTCTACATTTATGCCATAGTTGTGCTCAGCCATATTTAAGAACTCTCTGCTGCCTGCCAAAGGTGATTAATAATGAAAATAACCTCCTTTCTGGAACATGGAGATTCAGACACCATGCTAAGTGCTTTATATTACATTTTTCATTGAATCTCCCAAATAACAATGTCCTGTTACCCATCTCAGTAATGGCAATCTCAAGAGGCAATCAGGATGTTTCAACAAATAAGTTATTTGTCAACTAAATAATGAACTACCACAAAAGTAAATTGCATTAAATTTTTTTTTAAAAAAAACATTTTAATCTTCTTTCACTTAGTTTTTATCATGGAAACATTAATAAAGTAGCAGGAATGTTTCACCCACCAACATATGCTCGGTTCTTAATCCACACTCATACCCAGTCTCTCTTTGCTTAATCCAGAAGAATTGAACGAACTTTGAAATTTATGCCCTGGCAATGCTGAAGCATGAATAGGCAGTCCGTATATGGCGATTCTGTTGATCAGTCGTCCTCATCAACTTAGACCATGAAACCCAACACGGACAAGTTTAATCCATATGACTTTGAGGCAAATTCTGAACATTGGGTCATTTCAGTCTAAACATTTCAGAATATGCCCCTCCTAGAAGCTCACTCTAAACACATTAATAGGCACACAGTGTACACTTTTCAGCATTATTTCTGAGTCTTAGACTACCACCACCTCACTAACCTTTCTAGATATTTCCAGATCTACATCTGCAGGTACCATGCAAAGTCACTTTTGTGAAGGTGATCTCAGAACACTTAAATAACAAGACTAAGGTGATTCCAAAAAATTCAGACCTGACTAGAACACACACACTCATATATCTCACATACGGTATAATAAAAATAAATTTTTAAAACTTTTTAAAAAGTAAATGTTTTAAAAAATTATTTTTGCTGAATAATTCTTTAAATCAATAATATATTTGTCTATGCAAAAATATTGAGCAACTGGACATTTTTTGCATTTTTACAAGCTTTATATTTTAGGAAAAATTCAGATTTACTTAACTACTACAGAGAGACTATAAATATTTCCCACAAATCCCAGAATCAACTTTGCTATTAATTATGTATTACATTCTATGGTTCACTTTCCATAGCTATTGTTCTGACAACAGTTTGGCGTCATTGATGAGTCTCTTCTGTACTCAGACAGCCTTTGTTTTTTTTCTAATAATGACTTTTATTTACTTTCTTCCATTTTTTTCAGCACTGGGCATAAATTTCAAACTTATTTCATGTAAGGTCTTGCAGGACACTAGACAAGAACTCTGCCACAAAGCCAAATCCACAGGCACTGTTTTGAAATTTCTTGTTAGTTTCTCAGTCTCCTTTTGCTTTTAACAACCTTGACATTTTGGAAGGAGTCCTAATTAAGTAGATTATGTAATGGCCCCTAAAGGGCTTTGTCTTAGATCTTTTTTTTCCCTTGTGAATAAGTTGAAACTGGACTTTAAAAATATCTTTTTCTTCATTCCTTAAATCTTAATAGTAATTTGAATGGTCATTAAATGTCTCCCTCCAGCTGGTAAAGATTAAAATATCTAATAGTGTCCCAGCTGCAGTCAATTTAAGTTAATGTTTCAAAGGAAACTGCCAATCGATTGGACCTCTAAAAGTAAGCTCTTCTTTCACACTCTCATATATGAAAAGTCACATGAACAATTTTAGCTCAATGAACCTCAAACACAGCACTGCAGTGAATCCGCAGCTGAGGCAGTTATAATATGCAACTTTGTAGGGAGTTACTTTAAGTAAGGTTCATTTTATTCTCACTAAATAATTAAATATTTTTATAATGTTCTTGTCTAAATCACTTATGGATTGAAAAAAACAACAATAACAGAAAGTTATTTTCCAAGTGTCCATAAAGAATAAAGATGTTCTTGAACTATAAAGGGAAACATCCACCTGCCATTAGCAATTTTGAAGTTATAATACTTAACTAAGTTTTTCAAGCTTAGTTAATAACTAAAAGCAACTTAGCAAGTGAAAGAAAGAAAATTAACCCCATTTATAAGGCCACTGACTCAGAAGCAGGTCTTTTTTTTTCTCATTAGATGATGAACAAAATTCATAGGACTCCTGGATTGTTAATGTTTATTTACTTGTTAACTTAATGTATATGAGTACTTTGTCTGCATGTATGTCTATGCATTACTTTCATACCTGGATTTTATCCAAACTTTCATGAAATATTTTAATAGCTATACACTAAGTTATTTCTTATCTGTAACCCTAAATACAAAGGGAATAAGGGGAAACAATACAATCTCAGCGCTCACCCTCAAGAGAAAACTTGGCCTGAGGTGAGCGTGGAAAGCTAAACCAGACTTAACCTGATGGAGGCAAGCTGGAGAACACCCAGCCTAGTGCAGGAAGGCATACTAACTCACTGCAAAAATAACTGGAAAGATTGCAATGCCTAACTTAAAAGAGCTAAACAGTCCTCCGATGAAAGATTTTGTCTGAGAAACATAACGTTCAGGAACATATTTCTAAGGACTTAGGAACATCCTGAGACTCCAGACCCTGTGACCTACTCTGACGGTTCAATGAGCACGTCACAGAAAACAATGAGGGAGGGACTGTAGCATGAGCAAGGCCGTTAATTTGAACCTGTATCACTTTGAAAGATAAATAAAACTTTACAAAGAAATGCCTTAAATGCTTTACCAAGGAGGGTACAGATGGGAGCTACCTCTTAGTAATGTTCCCTCAAGCAGCCCCACTAAAGTTCTGTCAACAAAAGCCAATTCAGCTGCCATTATCACGGTGGAAACACCTGACAGGAGAGCTGCCCTCTTGAAGGTGTAAGTACACAGCATTTCTTTTGCTTGAAGCTATCGGGCATACCCTGTCTCAGGGGGCCAGGCTGATACCGATCTCAATATTCACTTCTAAAACTGTGGGAGCAGTAGTCTAGGAACTGAGGAGAGAGGAGAGGGTTGCCTTTCTTTAGGATCTCTGTACCAACTGTCCTCTCTGTATGAGACTTGTTTCTATGTCAACTGAAACAAAGAAACAAACAAACAAACAAAAAGAAACCTAAGAAAAGCAGATAAACGAGCTTTCAAAATTATGTTTCACTATCAACAAGGCTTAAAGACAGTGGCTCTCAACCTCTGACCTTTAATACAGTTCCTTGTGTTGCAGTGACCCTCAACCTTAAAATTATTTTTGTTGCTACTTCAAAACTATACTTTTGTTCCTGTTATGAATTGTAAATATCGGACATATGACCTCTGTGAACTTCACAACCCACAGGTTAAGAAGTGCTTAAAGCTTAAGAACATAATATTTCTGAGCAGTGATTAAAGACTTACACAAAAGGTCAATTAATAGTATTTCAAAACCATTAGCCTCGAGTTGTGGCACACACCTACAATCCCAGCACAAGGGAGGCTGAAGCAGAAAGATCCTGATTTCAAGGCTAAGACAAACTACATGGAAAGACCTGGTGGGGAGAAAAATGAAGGAGAGAGGAAGGAAGAGGATGAAGGAGGGAGGAATCCATGTCTCACCTAGTCTAACCATTCACCTAATTAATGGAAGAAAATGTCAGGCTCCAAAATGTGGCAGAAATAAAAACAGCATTAAAAAATGAGTTAGCAGTTTCCTTTGAGAACATCACAATCAACTTGGAAGACTTATCACACCTGTTGAGAGCTGATATTTATAGGTTGTTTTAAAACAATCCATGTGACGCTCTCAAGAAGAGGTGGAACTGTCAGAGAACCAGGATATGTCCAGTAGTCCCAGGATGATGGAAGCAGAGATAATGGGTCAAAATTTGTGAATCGGGTTTGTTTGCCCTGGGAAAGCAAAAAGAATATTACAGATTACAAATCACACACAGCAAGATGCACACACATTCAAATTCTGTGTGATTACTTACTATCATTCATTACTATTTTAGTAAAACAAATCTCTGCCTTACTCCAAAAAAAGACCAGATAAAGTAGCAAATTCTACGGATTTATTTAAGAAGGATAAGAGAGTCAGGCATATACCCATATCTTAGCAGTCAAGAGGTAGAGGCAATGGAATCATGAGTTCAAGGTCAGCCTGTGCTCTAAATGAAATATGTAGAGAGATCCCAGGTCATGAAAAAAATAATCTTATTTTACATGAGTAGTCTTTTAAATAAGTTACAATTTAAGTCTTATTTCTAAAATTATAGTATTATGAACATAAATCTGCATACATTTATTGGTGATTCTTTTAGATAATATCAGGTTCTTTGCCCCTTTAAAAAGATAAGTGACAGTAAATTTGTTCTGCACTTTTGGTCTGGTAAGTTGATACTTGCTTCAAAGAAAGCAGGATATGCATGTCTAATATGTAAGGTTTCAAAAAAAGGTAAAAGAATTCAGGAGAGAAGGAAGCTATTAGTCACTAACAAATAGTAATAGTAATTAATTTTACCTTTTCCTTAATGGAATCCAAAATGTCAGTGATCTTTTGCAGCTGGGGATTGTGTTCCCCAATCTAAAAGATGTAAATTTTCAAAACAGAAATAGTTATAATAGTAAATTAGTGCAAGCACTTCATTTCTGTCTTTAAGTTTTAATTATTTTCTAAAAGCCAGAGTCAGCTCAAGCCTACAACGACTGTTCTAGAACGAACGTTCTCTTCTACCTGACAAGCTGATGATACCAGAAGACTCTGAACAAGATATTACGAGACTGCACCTACAGTCTGGTTCCAAAGCTGGGAGTAATAGCTTCACATGTATCAGACGGTGTACCAAAGATTTGTTTTTATTTGATTTATTTATTTTTGCGTATGTGTGTATGTGTATTGATCATGTCTTGTGGATGCCCGAGGAGTCTAGAAGAGGGTGTCAGGTTCTCTGGAGCTGGAGTTACAGGCCCGGTGAGCAATCTGACTATGGTCTGAACCCTGCTTCCCTGGAAGAACAACAATCACTCTTAACTGATGAGCCACATTTCAAACACAGGTTAACTTGAGAGAAGTGCTGCTTAGACATGTGACTGACTATTAAGCCAACTGTGACATTCGCATCCAGACTAACTGGGCTGCTTACATAAAATCTTAGATCTCCTACTTGCAAGCTAAAGTTACTTCAAGTCCCAGATCAAGGGGCTGTACCCTGAAGAGCATATGCGTTCTAAATACAAATGTATAAAATGTATGCATTTCACTAATAGGAGTGTTTTCAATCTACCTAAAGGTTTAAAGCCCTGAGAGACTCAAGTGCCTTCTCTTGCCATACCTGGATCCTGTTGTCACCACCTAGAGTTCTCAGATAAAGTCCTGGCTGCTTCCCACATCACTCCCAATCTCTCAACCCCGCCCTAGCTCCACAAGTTACAACATCACACAGATAATGAGGCATGGAAAAAGAGCACATCCTAAAGAGACTGTCCCCAGGTGTGATGACAGCACTTGTCTGTTTATGTGCAAATATCAGAAAAGGAGAAGTTTATGGATTTTTTTTAAACAATTGATCAGTATGTTTGAGATGATTTGCCAATATGGTCAAGCAATGGCCTCAAGAATCATGAGCTTTAATTTTCCACTGTTCCAGGTCTCTAAATGTTGAAATCAGGAACCAGAAATCCTAGATTTCTTCTGGGGATTTCAGCTGTTACTTCTGCTGCTATTATTGCTGATGCGTCAGTTGCTACTCACATACAAATGCTCACGTGGCAATGCAAAAAGTAATTAGTTTCCAAACTACCATGGAACATTTTACTGTTCACTTCAAAAGGGAAATACTAAATTTAAAACTAGTTTCCTGTTTAACACTAGTTGAATGTCTGACTATTTAAAATGCAACAGTGGATTCTCACCTGAAGAAATACTCCCAGGACAGCCAGCCCATCCGACTCATGAGCTGCCTCAACAAAGCTGGGGTATTTGTCTGAATTCCAGTGGACAACATGGAGCTGAAAAGAAAGCACACAACATAATTCAAACATTTGCATAAGCATGGTGAAAAGTGTAAATGCAAATGAAACATTGACATAACTGCCTGGAGCTGGGGCCTCACATGCATAAGGAATCTGTAGTAGTTTGACTGTAATTGACCCCCATAAGCACATAGAAATTGGCACTGTTAAGAGATGCGGCTTTGGTGGAGTAGGTGGGGGCTTGTTGGAAGAAGTGTGCCACTGTGGGTTTGGGCTTTCAGGTTGCCTTAGCTCAAGTTACACCCACTGAGACAGTTCACTTCCTGTTGCTTGGGGATCAAAATGCATAACTCTCAGCTTCGCCTGCAGCACCATGTCTACCTGTACAGCACTGTGTCCTACCGTGATGATAATGGACTGAACCTCTGAAACTGTAAGATAACCCAATTAAATGTTGCCATAGTCATGGTGTTTCTCTTTTTTTATTTATTTTTTTTATTGTTAAAAGAAAAATTTACATTTACTCCCCTTGTCCAAGGCTCTCCCGCTCCCCCAACACCCCACCTCCCGCCCCCTGCTTCCTTAAGAAGGGGCAGGGTATCCTGCCCTGTGGGAAGCCCAAGGCCCTCCCCCCTCCATCCCGGTCTAAGAAGGTGTGCATCCATATAGAATAGATTCCCAAAAAGCCAATACAGTCATGGTGTTTCTTCACAGCAATAAAGCCCTAAGACTGAATCATTCAGTAGACCTCGACTTTATCCCTCTAATCTGTTCGTGTAAAATGAGATCAGAACGATTGCAGGGTCAACTATTTGAAAGCTCGTTTCCTGTGTCCTGAACATTTTGCCCAGTTTCCTCAGTCCTACCACACTCCAATATTGTTCTTATGTGACCTGGGGCCTCTGCAAATGAGCAGGTATGGGTCAGATATGAGGTGTTCATGGGGTTCACTGAGGTGTCTGGGCTTTACAGGTCCGAGAAGGCAACTCCTATAAAGCCGTTGCTGATGATAATACTGTTGCTTCTGAAACTGACGTGTCATATTTATCATTGCAGTCTCACATTTCTGTAGCTGGGAAATGCAAATTCTCCCTATGATAAACTATTTCAGAACTAGTCATGTTTTTATTATTAGGTTATTTGTACTGTTAAATGGTAGTTTCATACATTTGTGGGATACTAGGTAGTGTTCTGATGTAGGGGTAGAATATTCCCATAATCACACTGAGCTGGCTGACGTAGGCAGGTTACATTTACTACCTTATATAGATATATTCAGATCCTTTGCCAAGAGAAAGTTTTGATGAGGAAAAAGAGGCTTTGGGTCGAAGAGTTGGAGGTGCCTGAACATGAAGAAAGAGGCAGCTAGTGCCAGGAGAAAGGGAGAGAGGAGTTTGAGAACTTAAGACGCTTGAAAAGTCTCTGCCTATTTTGCAACTTAAAATTCTCAGGCAAGCAGATATTTGTAAAACCCAATAAAAACCTACATGTGAGTACATGTGAGAAACAGAATCCTTAACACAGAGGAATATGAGAAATTGCAGAATAACCAAGCTGACTACCACTTCAGTTCTGCTTGAAAGAAGGACAGAGAGGAGCCAAAGGACAACGTGCTATGCCCAGAAGATTTAGTTCTTATCACAAATGCTGAAGGCCAAGCCCTGTTGTTATAAGCAATGATCTGGTGATCACCTCAGACAAGATCCTTAGAGATATTCTTGGCAGTTCAGTAAGAGAGCACTCATTCAGTCTTCATGGTCAAATCACCCGAATAGCCAACTGTCACAGAAAATTTGGCATATTCAAATACACACTTTCATTGCCATGCTTCAAATCAAACTGCACAACTTATAGGCAACTAATATGAAGAGTTTCTGATTTAGAAGAGAATTATCACACACACTCAACTATAAAACTGTAACAGTGAATCATCCACATGTAATCAAAGGAAGCAAAGGGATATGCAGACAGAAACATACAAAGGTGGATTCTGCACCACATTCCTAGTTCGTGTGAGATAGTAGGGGGAGGAAAGAATCCTCAAAATACTGCATGATGAAACGAGGCTCACAGGGCTTAGGAGAGATACAAAACGTTCCACTGTGGGGATAGGCCGATGAGGGTGGTAAGTTTCAAATGGCTCCGTGCCAATTACAACAACTCCTTAAATAGCTTGCTCAGTGAGAGGGTCAGGAGCACAACTGGTTAGAAAATGGGTGTGTAAGTACAGAGAAAGAAATCTCCTATGTACACATCTTTCTGTTAGCTAAGCAACAATTGTTTGAAATATGATGAGAAACCAGACTAAAAAAATCTGTTTATTAAAAAGTCCTCTTCTCCCCCATATGACACCTTCACAGAGGAACATATAATATAGTCTCTTTTTGTATTAAAAGTAAACAAATCAGCAACTTCCTACTTCCTGACTAACGGTCAGGGTCATCAGTTAGAGGTGAATGACAGGTAATTAGCCTCCACAATAATCAGATTAACATAGTTCCTATAGGGCACAGGAGCACACACCTTTAACACACCATATTTTGAGCACCAGCAGAGGCAGGTAGGTTTCTCTGAGTTTGAGATCATCCTAGTCTATACAGTGAGTCCCAGGCCAGCCAGAGTTACTCTGTGAGACTGTTTAAGAACAAAATAAAAAAGATTCTCACTTGTTAGTAAAATCATTTCTTAATATAGTATTTATTTAACTTTAGTGCTTTTAAGATAAATGATTGTGATATGCAAAATATGCTGCCAAGTACTATAGCAAAAATCTACCATGAATGTAGAAATCTGATTCATGTAACACATTCTTACATTAATGTGTTAGTTTTTCATCTCTCCTGAGATCATTGATTTAAAGAGAGAAAAGTTTTATTCAGGCTCACAGTTTCAATGGTCTCAGTACATGATCAGCTAGCCCCCACCTTTTTGGTAGGTGGCAAAGTAGCATGTCTCAGTTGGAGTATCTGACAGAGCAAAACTGGTCACTTCATCACCAGGGAGCAAAAAATGACAAATGAAGGGGCAAGGTCCCACTACACCCTTCAAGGGCACACTGGAAATGATCCCAGGACTTCCTCCTTCCTCTCAAAAGCTCATCAACCTCCCAATAACACTAACCTTGGGAGGAAACCTTTGAATAAGGAGTCTTGTGGGAGATAGTTCAGATTAAACATATAACAATGATGGATAAACCATAAACAAATACAGTTTCAAGTATAGACTATTAACCTTTTCATTACACTATTCTTTACACATCCACGTGAATCAGTTACTTTTCTGTTGCTGTGATCCATGACAAAAGCTCCTTACAGGAAAAAAAAAAAAGTTTATTTGGGTCAAGGGATCCAGAGAGTTAGAATCCATGATGGTAGAGAAACACTGCAAGCAGGCACCAGGCATGGTGGCTGGAGCAGCAAGCTGGGAGCTTGTATCTCGAACCACAAGCACAAAACAGAGAGAGTAAACGCTGAATACAGCAAGAAGCCTTGAATCCTCAAAGCCTGCCCTCAGTGACGTTATTTCCCTCCAGCAAGGCCACACCTCTGAAACCTCCCCAAATAGCATCACCCATAGGGGACCTAGTACTCAAATACCTGAGCCTGTGGAGGGCAGGGCATTCCCATTTCAACAACCATTGGCACAAATTTTTTCGTGATGAGATTTCTTTAACCTCTCTATAATACCACAAATCATAATGGAAACATTACGTTTTCATGTGCTGCAATTTAAAATGTCTTTGTTTTTTTTTTGTTTCAATTTCATAATGGGAAATAACATGATTACAGCTATGTTCTTAAGCAAAGGTACCTAGGAAAGCTAATTCACATACTGGAACCATCTCTAGAGCTGAGCACAAAGGGATTTTTCTGAACTTTGGGCCAAATGTGACAGTCTCCCAGACAGTAGAGTTTCCAGCTCTGACATCCTCTTTAAAAGCTCAGATTTGTATCTGCAGCTTGCTGAAGCGAGCATCCTTGTTATAGGCAAGCCCCCTGGCATGGCCTCTGCAATGTCTTTAGACTCTTACTCAAATCACCGCTGTTTGCCTCAACTCTTTCATAAGTCTTCTGCTTGTCTCCCTTCTCCAACACTCGCCCACAACAGCCTGTCCTCCACTTGGCAGTCAGATGCGTTTTAGAAAATAGAGAGCAGAACAGGCTAGTGCTCTGCAGGACAGGGGCCTCCCCTGTTCCTCTCACCAGGTTCCGACCTATAAAATGAAATCTTTCTTTTCTCCAGTGTGCTGAACCTCATTTCTCCTGCACAGCACTTTTCTTTGTTATTGCCTTTACCTGGAAAACACTCTGAGTCAAGATTTTGCTCACAGTAATGTCTCCTCGTCTGTTTGTCTCACCTTACGCGCTATCTCAAAGATGACTTTCCCAACCCCACAGTCTCTCTTCAGATCACATGCTATCATTGTTGCCAGGGAACCAAACACCTATCACTTCACTCCTCTCCCCTGAGGACAGAGCAAGTATTGCAGCATAAAACACTGGCAAAGTGGGCTTGTTAGATGGCAGCCTAAAAAGCCAGGTACATAGGAAACAAATAAGGAAACTGGAAAAGAAGTTCCATTTGCTGGATTTTCTGAACAGCATTATCCTGGGTGTCTAACTACATCTCTGAAAGTGAAAAGCTGAAGAGAATCTGTAGCACCTGGTTACTAACTGTTCAGTCTTGCCTGGATAAATCATAGGTCACGCTCGTTCCACTCAAATAGTCTTTGATGATTCAGGAAAGACTTGGCTTTCATCTCTTGGTAAAGTTCAGCGCTATTTCACGGTATTAAAATGAGGTATATGGCACTTCATATTTTAAGTAGATGATTAGAAGAGTCAAAGTATTCCTAGTGGATGTAGTTATAACAAAAAGGACTACCTTACCAAAGAAAAGGGAACAAGACAATGGAGCATTAATTTTGGACTTGACAGAAATGGTATCGTCTCAGGACACCCAGACCAAGTGATCAGCACAAAGTAGATTTATTTTCCCCAGAGGGGCAAAGGGAAGAGAATAGGAGACAAAGACAGGAGGTATAGGATGAGAGTGAAGAGGGTGGGAACAAGAAAGAAGGAGAAAGGATACCTGTCCTGGAGGGACAAAGGACTGTCTCTGGATAGAGAGGAGACAGATGTGGCCCATGGGATAACGATGTTTATAAGGGTAAAAGGGGAAACCCTGTGTTAGGATGAAGCGTTCCATTTTAAGTGGGCATGTTAATTAGGTGAGTTAAAGGGGTCTTTGATTGCTGGATTTTAATGCATTGATAGCTGGATCTTGGTAGTCAGTCTCAGGAGGAGAAGTGCCTAGTGTTAGGAATGTAATCCAATGGTTTTAGCAAGGCAAAGGAACCAGGGAGGAGGGCAAGGCCTGCCAAAGCCAAGTTTGCCCACGCTCCCAGAGTCCCTTCAGTGCTGTTTATCTATGTTCTGAATATTGGCAGAGTGCATTAGATTCTTGCAAATGCAGTCTGAATTTCATGTGTAAAGCACCATTGTTGTCATGTATGGAATTTGAGCTTTGCTTATATCTGATTATTTGTGTTTGGATCAAACATGCAGAGTTGAACATAATACAAATGTTTCTCTTCTCTCTGGCCTTTGAAATCCAACAGAAAAAGTTTAATGTCACATGACTTGGGTCTTAAATAAATGAATCATAATGCCTCACTGGATAAATAACTCATTCTTTTCCAGTTAGTCTCTGATGTACACCTTCTCTCACCAACAAATATACTTCTTATTATTCTTGTCGTTATTCCCGTTTGGTCTTGTTTTATCACATAGAATCTTATCATATATCCTAGGCTGCTGGCCTGGAAGTCCTGATCCTCTTGCCTAGACCTCTCCAGTGCGAGGATTATAGGCATGTGACACCATGTTAAGCTTCACCCATTTCCAAACTTATAAGCAACATTATGCTCTCAGAGTTGGCTTAAGAGTATGAACGGCCACATGTGAAGCTTTCCTGTTAGATGAACGATGCTGTCTCAGATACTGAAGTGTCTAAGAAGCTGAGGACCTACTGGGACGACGGAGTAGGCTGTGTGTGCAGCTTACCTCTGCAGCGTATCTCACTCCATCTACCACATGTTCAGAGCCATGGTCATCTGCTGAGCCCCAGTGCAGGTGGAACTGCCGCAACCTATAGCTTCCAGTGAGAGGACCTCCACGCAGAACTAAACACCAACACATTTTAAATGGTTAGCAAGAAAAAATCACATTTATCCATCCCATCAAAACTTCTCCCTGAACCCAATATGTTCTTGTTCTTACAAATGGGTTCTGTTTGCGGGCATAGATAAAACTTTACATAGATGAAGAGTGAGGAAAAAAAAAACACCACTGGAAACAGAGTCCACCATGTAGATCTTTACAGAATACTTGGCAAGTCATAACACACCCACAGACAGCAAAGGAAAAGGACTGGAATTCTCAAAAGTGAAAATCCACTCTATTTAACTGAGAGCAAGCCAAATTCTCTGAGCAAGAATATGAAAGGCAAAAAGGGTTCATTGTGAGCTTGGGAGAGCCAAATAGCTTGTATGATTAGATGCAGGCTGTGCAGGATGTCTGGATGACAAGGGTCTGGGATTTCTCTATCTGCATGGTCTTGGATAAAACCTACCTTCTAAGCTGCCACTTACACATCTAACCACTGGAGAGAGATACGGTCTCCCTAAGACTACTGTGCAAATAGAAGAAACATGGCAAGCACGAGACTTTCCAATACACAGTGCACAAGAGCACTGTACAAGTGCTACCCACTGCTACCATGGTATGGCTGTAGCTATGACCATGAAGACTCGTGCACCTTCTCTGCTTAGAGTATTTGCGAATAAACATAAAATATAAAAAGAATTTAAATTATTTTTTTAAAACTCAAGATGTCTTTGTCACTTTGATGAAGTATATTTCAGTGTTTTCCTTCAGCAAATATTATCTCTAAGATTATGATAATAAAATTATATCATAAATATATAGAAACACATTTTAATATAAAGCAGTCCTAAACTAGGTGAAGGAGGACACACATGTAATCTTGGCACCCTGAGTTATCCAGTGAGTTTGAAGCTAGCCTGTAAAACAAATTTTAAAAAAAGAAAAGGAAGGAAGGAAAGGAGAGAAGAGTGAAAGGGAGGGGAAGGAAGGTACACAGAAGAGAGTCCTAAAGTAGTTCTGCCTAATTCTGTTGTATGCTGCAGACCTAGGGACAGGAAGGAAACTTTGTATGCTGAATACACTAAACTCCACCAATGTAATGTTAAGTTGGGAGTGACACCCCAGTTCCTGGCTTTCATCCCAGCCCCTGGTCTGGACTCCCCCTGGTCTGGGAGTTGCATTTGTCTGGACTCCAAATCCCAGCATGCCAGGCCCTGACCCCTCCCCGGGGGAGAGTCAGGACCATTCTCTCAGAATATTTAAGTGGGCACCCAGAGGAGGAACACGTGGTCCCGAGTTAAGCATGTGCTCCCCAGTTTTCTGCCTCCCCTGCCATGCTCTCGGCCACCCGAGAGTGCTGCATTTAATAAAACACGGGTATGTTAATTCGGTTTGATTTGGCCTGATTGGATTTCTTAAGCGGCTCGTTTTAGGATTTTTTCCTAGCAACCAACACACAACAAAACTGTTAGACTGGAGAAACATAGACAATAACAACAGATATTTAAATTACTTTTCAGAAAGTGTACCAGTGCTGTGTGTTCACACAATACACACACACACACACACACACACACACACACACACACACACACACAGGCTTACGTTTCAAAACCTATCCGCCTCATATAAAAAAGCTTTTCGGTATAGATATTTTTGTCATCCATAAGGGTGAGGGTGGCAGAGATGACTCAGCAGTTATGACTGCTTGCTGCTCTTCCAGAGGATCCAAGTTCAGGTCTCAGCCCCAATGTCAGGTGGTGGGCAGACATTTCCAGGGGATCCAATGTCCTTTTCTGGCCTCCACTAGCAGCCATATGTATATGGCACACACACACAATTTTAAAATGATAATACCCAAAGAAGGCTATTTCAAAGCACTCTGAACAATAAAACAGAAGAGATCACCATTGGGGTCAGTGTGTGAGTTTGCCCTCGTGTTCCCCTGAGACACACGTCTATTGCTTCTCCTTGCTGCACACATGAAAGCAGAGGCTATGATCCTGCTATTCCCACTGCCTAGCTTGGTAACTGTCAGAGGAGATGCACCAATATCTGATGAATAAGTGGATAAGATATTTGATTTGCCTTTAAATCGATTGACCATGAGTACCCTGAGTGACGCCAGTCATAGATTCATTACTCAGGCCTACACTGGGCACCTGAAGGAAAGCAGTCAAGTGCTCTATTGTGATTTCTTTCCTGCTGTTGCATAACAAAATCTGAGTTGGCCAAAGAGCCATTCCCTTGTGTATAGAAAGGAGATTAGAGAGCTTAGGTAATCAATGTGGAGTTGACTTTGGGAGAAGACTCAGGCAAGCCGGCTCTGGAGAAAGAAAGTGATACAAACAACACACATTGTTAGAGAGACATCCTACAGTTAGAGTCAGGTTAGCCAGCTTTGCGTGGGTAAACTATGTGCATTGTTTTACAGGTTACATATTCAGACTGTACTGGTCAGTATTTCAGTAAAATAGCCAAGTGAGTTTTTGATAAGCAAATTGGAGAAGACTATTCTTTTGAATGGGGTCAGGTCAGGAAAAGTGAGTTTAAAATATCTGTTTAGCCGGGTGATGGTAGCACAAGCACGTCTTTAATCCCTGCACTTGGGAGGCAGAGGCAGATGGATCTCAGAGTTCAAGGCCAGCCTGGGCTACAGAGGGAGTTCCAGGACAGCCAGGGCTACACAGAGAAATACTGTCATTTAAAAAAAAAATTAGGTTATTAGTGTCTTAATAAAACAGCTAATATGTGGTACAAGACGAATAGTGACAATTTATTTTTAACTGTCTGTGTGGAGATGGGTGTGGGGAGTTCGAGACAGGGTTTCTCTGTGTGGCCCTGGTTCTCCTGAAACTCTCTCTGTAGACCTTGAACTCAGAGATCCTGTCTGCCTCTGCCTCCCGACCGCTGGGATTAAAGGCCTGTGCCACCACCACTGCTTCTTTTGGCTTTTTAAATGGCTGACTCATGACCCTCCTTCTTCAGCCTTACTGTCAGAATTTGGTTCAAGAACAGAGTTGTACTAGAAGTCTAAGTGCTTGTGAGAACATTCTAAGAAAACAAGACGAGTCTTGTGACCTCAGTGTTTTCAAAAACATGAAATTTATCTTGGAATGTGCATTTGTGTTCCTCTCAGGTGTAGCATGTAGAAGTGAGTTTACCTCAGATTACTCATTATTGCTTGCTACCGTTGTAATGGTAAAAATAAAATGCTGCAGGTCCCCAAGCAGCAGCAGTGGACAGAGGGTCCCGAGAGGAACCAGTCTCAGGCAGGGACAGCAGCGCAGTTCCCCGAGTGGCTGCAGCAGGCCATGAGTCCAAGGAAGGGAGCCACGTGGTAGGTGAGTCTCACAAGGAAAGACAGACAGATGGGCACACCATGAGACCACAGCACAGGTCTCCGAAGTCAGCTGGTCCCAGGCAGAGAGGCACTCGGTGGCAAGAGACAGACATATAGACGCGCCATGCAGAGTGAGGTTGGATATTTATTTAGTCGGTTATGAAAGGGAAGGAGAGAACGGGAGAAGAGCAGAGAGGCAGACAGAGTGGGGTGGGGGAGAAGTAGGGAGAGACGGGAGCTGCCTCTTCATGAAGGACAAGGAAAAAGGAAGGAACTCAGGTTGGAAGCTGAATCAGCTTGCCTCGGCAGACAGGGAGAGAGTGGGCGTGGCTTGTCTCTTAATGGGCCAGAGCATACCATTACAACATTGATATGCCTCTATGGAAAGACATGTTTTTACTAAGTGAGGCTTGCCTGTTTGCCCTTGTGACTGATACTTTATTCATGTGGTTCACTTAACCTTTAGAGAATAAACTGTCTGTAGCTTTGATAAAGTTGGCTATTGCATGCGATTTTAATCTATCTCATTTATAGGTTTCACTCTCCCAGGTTCCACAGCCAACTAGACTGGTAAATACCTGACAAGAGAAGGAATTGCAGGTGTGCTTCAAATGGTGGGCCACCATCCCTGATGAGTAAATAATAAACTATTTTCTCCATTTTATTCTTTAAAACAAGTAATAATTTCTCCAAAGTCACATGTGCTATCGTTTACCTTCATTTAGAATTTCAAAAAAAAAAATCTCTTCCAAATAAATACTAATGTAAAAGGTCAAGAGAAGCCAACCTGCCAGCTATAACAGTGTAGGAAGTTCTGGGTGGAGTCATCCCAGGACACTACGGGAGCCAGAGTCAGATGAGATGCTGAGAAAAGGGAGTTCTGAGTCCAGAAAGACAAGTATCACAGGCAGGAGCAGCCCATCTCCACTCCCGGGTTTCTCTTTCCTCATCGCCCTCCTCTATATGCAGTAGATTCTCTTCCTAAAGAATTCCATGCCCATTAGTTCCCTATTAACATTCTGAAGAGTGGGTGCCTGCAAGTTAGGCGGTGTGTACACAGGCAACTGTTCAACCAAGCAAAACCCTCAAGGACAATGAGGACAACTCTGTGCCTCTGCTGTGTTCACTGATAACATTCACAGTTAACTTTTGGTCAAGAATGGCTTCTTGGAGCTGGAGAGGTGGCTCAGTGGGTAAGAGCACTTGTTATACAAACATGTGGAACAGTATTTGAAAGCCAGGGCTGGGAATGGTGGTTCCCACCTTTAATCCCAGAACTCTAGAGGCAGAATTAAGCAGATATATTTGAGTTTTAGGACAGCTTGGTTTATATAGAAAGTTCTAAGTCAGCCAGGACTTCAAAAAGTGACTCTGACTCAGAAGAACAAACAAGCAAATAAACCACAAAAAGAGAAAAAAATCTAGATGTGGCCATGAGGCACCTGCAAGCCCAGTGGGGTAAGGCAAGGAGGATTTCTGGGCTTGCAGGCTGCACATTTGTTCCAGGTTCACGGAGAGTCCCTGCCTCAAAGGACTGAAAGAGTGAAGAGGAGAGGAAGGGAGGGAGAGGAAGGGAGAGGAGATATGGGGAGATGAGGGGAGGCGGGAAGAGAGGGAGGAAAGAGAGAGAGACCTCGACTGTTGCAGATCAAATTGAATTGAGAAAATTTTTTCAAATAAAATACTAATATTCATCCTTTTGAAGTACTAACTCAACACTTTTTATTCTAATATTAGATGTGAGCAGACTTTTTTGAGAGCATTAGATATTTTATTCTTGAAATATTATAAACATATCCTGTTACAAATGTGGATGGTAGCAACTTGATATTTAGAAACTTTGGACTGTTTTTCCAAACTTTTCAGTACACTAAGCCCACCTAATAGCAGATTTACAAAACTCTAAGCTCAGAGGAAATGCAATTGAATACATATAATAAGGCCGGTTTTCCCTTTCTACTTCTCATAAAAAGAAACATCACATTCATTTTCTTTGTGTGCTTTGTACAGGTCCATAGAAAGGCGCCACTGTGATGATCTGACAAATGTAAAGAAGACACTTATATAAGCTAACAATTTTTTCACCAACAACAATGCTTTTTAACAAAAGTAGAATATTATGATTTCAATTATAAGCTGATGAATCAAATGATTAATTTTTTTAAATCTTTAATAGGAAGCTAATGACATGGCTCAGGGGATAAACATGCTTGCTGGGCAAGCCTAATACTGGAGTTCAATCCCTGGAACCTACGCTAACCTCCAGAAGTGCATCAAACAATGACATGGAAGCACAAATGACAAGCAAGTTTTCACACATTTTCATTTGGATATACATTTTAAACACAATATCATTCATGCTTAGCAGCAGGTAGGCTCAAAGAGCATTAAATATTTATTTTAAGTAAATATTACTTTATTCTCACTTTAAGTAATAAACTGACAAGTAAATTAAATTTTTACTTAGTGAGTCCACAATTCACATTGTGAAAGAAATGAACCATGAACAAATTAAATATAATTTTTATTACAAGTAATGAAAAATATAAGGATAGATGTTTTACATATTTCTATTTTTAACTTAAATACCTACTTTCCTTCCTCCTTAAATGTTCATTATTAGGACATAATAATAAATTATGATAAAAGAGTAGTTGATATATCTTATCTAGTATCAAGGGTGTTAGAGCTATACATTTTAATGAAAAAAATCCACTAAATATTTTGGACAAGAAAAACTTTTAGAGTAATATAACATCAGCCTAAACATAATTTTAAAAGTACATGTAAAATACTAATATGGCATGTGTGTATATATATGTGACTTTAAATATATATACATATATATCTAAATATATATCAATTTAAATATTAAGGAAGAGTGTCGCACTGATTACATAATAATAAACTGTAGGGATATACTTAATTTTTGTCCTACATTTCTCTATGTTTTGCTTATTCACATACATATTGTGATTGTAAGCAAAAATGATTTAAAAAGCAAATCTCTTAGTACTGTATGTTTACCATAATTAGTAAAATAATTATGACTAAACATTTTCCAGAAACACGGGACTAGAGAAACGGCTCAGCAGTTGAAGAGTATTTGTTGCTGTTGTACAGAGGACCTGGGTTCAATCCCACACACCTACGTGGGAGCTCACAACCGTCATAAATACTACACATCCACAGATTCATACATATAAAATAAACAAATCTAAAAAAAAAATAAAAGTTCGAAGAAAAAAAAAAAATAAAAATTTTTATGAAATACTATTAAACTTCAATATTTTAACTGTTAAGTAATAATAAACTAAAACCAATTTTTAAATATCATCCAGCACACTTTTTCCTACAAATTTTCTCTACTATTTTATGGTAATATTATCTTAAGATCCAAATATATAACATTTAAATTCACATGAAAAAATATGCTTCAATTTTGAAAATCCCAGAATGAAAGACAGGAGAATAAGTCTAACGACCCAAAGTCTTAAAACAACAAATAAACCAACAGAGCTAACCTGATTTGTCCTCTGTGTCGTCGAAGTCAACGTTGAAGGAATGGCCACTATTGCTGATGATTTTAGCTGAGGCAGGATCATATTTGATACTGAGAGGTCGAAGGGAGGAGTCATATTTCACTTCTTTGGTTTTAATCTCAATCGGAGACTGCTGATCACCATCAGCAATGGGGAAAAATTCATTCCAGTGAACAGGGCCTGATATGCATAGGACCAAAAGAAAAGGGCTAAGTAAGTTCTTCACTCAACAAATTTAAGTTGATAACAGGCATCAAGGATGATGGTTCCACGAATAAAGTGCTTGTAGCACAAACATGACGACGAGAGTTTGGGTCCTCATCGTCCATATGAACGCCAGGTGGGTGTGGAAGCTCATTAGGAATGCAACACCTAGGAGGTAGAGACAGAGGGTGCCTAGAGCAAACTAGCTAATTAGACTTACTGAATCACTGTCCTCTAGGTTCACCAAGAGAGACCCTGACTCAATGATGCAGAAGGAGATTGAGAGCAAATGAGAATGACAACTAAGGTCAATCTCTGATCGCCTCACAAATTAAGTTGTTTACATAATTAAAATGTGCTTGTAGGTAAAGGAATATTTACATTTTATAAAGTATTCCCCCAAAGATACCCATCTACCAAGCTAAAACACAAGTACAATTCATTGTTGCAAACAAAGAAATTCCATCTCAAAATCAAGAATGTGCCCTGGCTGCTCCAGAGGCCAGGAAGTCTGTAAAGTAGCAAGAGGAAAAGATCATGTTAAGCATCAAAGAAGGCAGTCATCCTAAAGATACTACCTGTTAGTTTTTGTTTGTTACACCACTCACAGATGTCCTTGAATGTCACTCAGCTCAGCTCAGTTACCTGTGATGTGCAACCAGGCTACCCAACACACACACAAATCTTTCACACAGAATAACCCAAGTAAAATGACCAGTAAACATAACATTGCTGCTCACATGGGTTCCTGGGGGAAGAAAAGCCGCAACATGAATACATGACAACACACTCTGCTCAGAATGTGTCTGTGAATCAGATACTTTGGGTCACAGCAATTTCACATGAAAAATCCCCAGAAGACACTGTACAAAAGGCATTACATTTTATTAGATCATTTCACTTATCTTTCTATGTGAGTACTCTTTCTGTTCACAATCTAGTCTTTGTATTTAATATAGAAAATCTTTCCTTTTCATGGCTACCACATATAAATTAGCTAAGGAATACAAGATTTCAAGTATGCAATGCGTCTATCACAATGTGCAAACATTTTTATAACAGGCAAGGGGCTGCTTTTGCTTTTGAATCCCTTTCTTCATCAATTTCTAGCCATTCACAACCAGAGTGTTTATAGAGAAGTCAAATCTATGAAAGACAAAAAAAAAACCCACTTGAATCAAATAGTCAATTTATCTAGTCACTTGCATTATTTTACCTCTTAAAACAGGCTGCCTCTGTACATTTTCTAGCACATTCAAACTTATAGGTATAAGTTGTTTTTTTTTTTAACTTTAACATGGTTGGTTCTTAAGGGAAAGGCACATGGTTCTTCAGGTCTGGCCAATTTTTGAATATCCATAGTAATCTATAATATTTGGTGATGTCACATGGTCTAAACCATTGAAAATGATTAGAGGTTAGTGGAAGAAGTGACAAGCTGCTTGGGAACAGGGCAGTCTGTCCAGAGTTCCCCTTCCATCCCATTTCATCCCTGCTGCTCTCAGCTCAAGATCCCCTTAATCTGACCAGTCACTAATTTCGTCAGACAAGAAGAAATGACAAGGCTTGCTTAGTTAGGATGCGGCACATCTCAACAGAATTTTAACAAAATTTCCCTTTAAGGTGTGAGCCTCCTAAAACAACTGTATCTAAAACAGAGAAATCATTCTACAGCTCCTAGCTAGAATGTGGGGAGTGGAGAGAAGGCTGCCAGTTAAGAGCACATGCTCCTCTTACCAAGCACCTGGCTTCGATTTCCAGACCCACAAGGTGGCTCACAATCTCTGTAACCCCAGTCCCAGGCAATCCAATAACTTCCTCAGGTACCAGGCATGCATGTGGTGCACAAACATGCTTGAAAGACAAATACTCACAAACATTTTTAAAGAGAAAATTAAATTTTTTTTAAAGTTAAAAAATGAATAAGACATAAAATGACTCCTGGTTAATGCCTTTTCTAAGAGGAATTTTTAAATTTTCTGGAGATGAATTTTATTGAAAGCAACACTTTCTATCTATTAGGATGCAATCAGTACTTATTGATTAGCACAACCTTATACCTGCCAAATAACAATAAAAATGATTCCATCAAAGACAAAAATGAAAAGTGTGAAATTGTCTTTCCAAAACACAAATTAGAGGATAGTGAAATATAAGATTGTCATTGTGACATAAATTTCATTCTTAAAATTCTCAAGTTCATCTGGTGCCATTTTAAAAGTCATGACAACCTCAAGCAAGCTGCAATTAAAAATGAAATTTTTCCATTAAGGCAAGAGGATGACCACGAGTTCTGCCCAGTCTAAGTTACGGAGTGAGACACCATCTCAAACCACAAAGTCAGAAAAATAAAGTAAAAGAAAGGAAAAATTTCAGTAAAATTTGCATAAAATGTACTGTAGAATACTGTCCAATAATATACATGAAATTGAAGTTTTTAATACTATTCGCAAACTCCATTTTGATAGACTTCTGCAATTCTTTCTTGGGATCTCTGCAATTCTTTTGAATAATTACTTTAAACAATCAGTTCAATTCAATAGACCAAGCAGAAAAATGTTTTGTGTCTAATACACTTATAATATGAAGAAAAGTTCATATCTCATTGCCACGCTTATCAATAAGTACACTTAGCGCCATGTTATGATTTCTATAATCATTTGCTAAGCTTTGGTCACTGAAAGGATAATTTTGGTAGGTAAGGAAGAGTGAAGAAGAAGCCCTAAGCAAGCTTCATGTCAGTATGCAAATTACAAGTTTCTAAGATTTCTTCAATAGTCTCTGGAAGGCGTCCCATGACTTAGTGATCAATGCTCATGCCGCCCTGAAGTTGTCCTTCTTTCCTCACAAGTGTGTCATCTGACTTCTGACCTCTCAGGCTTTCTCCGGACTGTGGTGGGCTTTTCGAGAGAAGGCGAATGAGCACCTCTGTCGGCTCTGAAAGAGCACATAAGGAACCATGCCCCTGGCCTCACCCACCCACCGGGTTCAGAGGTCCCACCAGGCGGCACCTGCCCCTGCTGAAGTCCCGCTCACCGTTGTGCTCGCCATATCCCCAGCTCAGCCTCGCCATAGTCCTCGATTGAGAGCGGCGAACCCTAAGGCAGGGCGCCCAAGCCAGGGAGCTGGGCGGTCCCAGCGGGTGGAGGGCGGGACCGACCCGTGCCCGGGAACCCGAAACCGGAGGGCACAGTCGTCACCCGCAGGGGGCGCCCGAGGCGGGGGGTCCGTGCCCAGCAGCCAGAGGGGTTCCCCAAGGGGACTTCCTGCTTTCTGGGAAGTCGACACCCCCGAAGAGACTCTTCTGGAAATTACTCACCCAAGCAGAAGCTGCTGGCTAGAGGTGAAGATCTTGACTGGGAAATGCAGGGAGCCTTGATGCAGGTGGCAGTGGTGATTACACAGGCACAGACATCAGTGCTGATAGCAGTAATAACTACCACTTAAAATAACAACTACTAGTTATGAAGTGCTAACCTCCCGGGCCAGCCCTCCTTGCCCCCACAGCCCCATCCTTTGCAGTATGCATTACTCATTTCTCTGGTTCCTTTTGGCTTACTTCAGCATCTTGCAGGCTTGGCCCTGCATAGAAGAAACCAAACCTACTGGATTCTTGGTTCTTAAATCCTACTACCCTTCCAACTGTTGCTGAACAATAAAAGCTGTGTGACCTTCGAAATTATTAGTGTTCTAGCTGTCCGAGGCTGTGAGTTGTGGTCAGTTTCCAACGCTGCTTATGCACCAACTCGTGAGAACACTTTCGTGATGACATTAAAACAAGATGAGTGACTGTTTAAATATCATCTCTTTCTTTCCCCGCTATCCATAGAACTGCTGCATGAAATAGATCTCCTAGTCACTGGAGAGCTGTGTGGTAACCACTGCAAAATGCACACCACTAAATAGTAATTCATTTAACTATTGCGTATTGTTACCCGCAGTTAAATACCACACACTGCAGCCTGTCCCTCAGCAGCAGAGCAACTTTTCAATATAGCCTTAAGTTTAGTTAAGCTTAAGACGCCCGTTCTGTGTCGGCAGAATGCTGGCGTCATTTTTTTCCATTCTCTGGAAGAATTGAGTTCAGTTATGGTAATAACTCAGTTAGTGTGTAAGTTTTAAGAATAAAAGTTAATTCTTATAGAAATTAATGTATAAATAAAATATAAAAACACTTACTTTCATCAGAGAAAAATGCGTACAGTTTGTGTGGGCCTGTGAAATGGCTCAGCAGGTAAAACACTTGCCCTTCATGCCTGCTCACTGGAGTTCTATTCCTGAATCTACTCAGATGTGGAAGCAGAGAATCGATTCCTCAAGTTGTTCCCTGACATGCATGTGCATGCCCTGACATGCAAGTACCAACACACACACACACACACACACACACACACACACACACACACAATAATAAACATGTAGAAAATACATTAGAGTTCCAGAGATGGCTCAGCAGTTAAGGGCA
>JAQHUG010000574.1:58628-80016 GCA_028555095.1 Dicrostonyx torquatus | reverse complement strand
TCCTCCCTACATTCTCCCCTTCCCTTCCCCCTTCATAAGACACTAAATAAACTCTTTACCCCAGCTCTTCCTGCATGGTATATCTATCTATCTATCTATCTATCTATCTATCTATCTATCTATCTATCTATCTATCTCCTGCTGAGGCCTCAGGCCACCTGCCAGGGGACCCACGGAGACCTCGGGTGACCCACCGACATCCCTCATGGGATCAGTCTCTCACCTGTTCTTTATGAATGATAATATTTATGAATGATAATATTGTTCTTTATGAATGATAATATTGGTGCTGTAAACTCAGCTGAGGAATGCTAGGAATCCTGTAATCTTCTAACTCTTCTTCTATATGGTTGCTTTTCCAGCTTAAAATCGCAGGAATTCTACACCCAACATCAAATGGTAGGTTCTTCCCACACATCTGGCCATGCCTCTATGATATTGCAATTGCTCAGCAGTGGTTCCCCCACCTCAAAACAGTCCAGTACTGGTCAACCATTTGGCCACCGGGCTTAAAGCCCCTTGCTTGGGCCTCCAACTCCACGTGATGACATAGGGGTTCAGTTTGTGCCTACCCATTCTCACAGCCCCTGGACTCTGAGTGACGACCCAAAGTCAGCTTGAGCCATGGTCTATGCTGAGCTTCCATGATGTTGGAGTTCAGCCTCTGCATCTTTTTGTCTTACTCATGGAGACTGCACCAATGCCCTTCAGATATAAAACCATTGCCGGGTCCCACTCTGTCTCCCTGCTTGGTGGCGTAATGGGCACTCTGTTCTGCCAGCATCCCCCCATGCTGCCTCCCACTGCAGCAGTGAAATCTGTCTCTTCCATTCATGCAGCCCTTGTTTCTGCCACTGCTGCACGGTGAGCAAAAATCCAGCCCACTTCCCAACTTTCCATCAGTTCATTGGGGCGATTGACAAGATCACCTCTGACACATCTCTTGAGCAAAGTTCTCGGGCTCTGCCTTAGCACTGCATTCACTGAGCAGTGCATTCATTTTTCGGGCCCAGGGCCCCATGGATCTTTAGGTTTATGGAACCTTTTTGTGATACTGTTCTCATCTGCTCTAGTGCCTCTCAGCCAACTGCCCTCTCTCAGGTTCCCCCTAGCACTGTAATCATTGGGGCATGCATTCATTTTTCGGGTCCAGGACCCCTCAGATCTGTGGATCCTTTTCAGGATACCATTCTCTTCCAGCCTAGTGTCCCTCAGGTGACTGCCCTTTCTCAGACCCTGTTATCTTATGGGCGAATGGATAACGGCCTGATCCAGTTTACTTTTCTGCCTCACTTATGGGAAACAGGCTGGGATTTCTAATTTCTACCAGAAGACAGGAAGATTTTAAAAGTTTCTATCTAGCTATGATGTGGATGTGCACTGCTGGTGTCTTGCCAGCGTCTCACATCCATCCTCTTTTCCTTTCACTGGGCAGCCCCGCCCCACCCACCTGTAAACACTTTTTTTCTCACTTCTATTTCTTTTCCTGTTCTTATTCTGTCTCTGCCACCACTACAGTTGCTGGTCCCACAGTAACTGGCAAAACTGGCCAGATCCAAGGTGGTTGTTCCACTCCCAGCACTCACTCCTCACGGTGGCTGGCAGTGCTAAGTAATTTTACTGTCTACTTCATGTATGAAAGAATGTGTGAATAGTGTGGCCACAGGGATGTAATTCTGTTTTAACTGCATGTTCCACACAGCCTCTAGGTCTCTCTGGTTATTTGTATGTGTTTAAAGTTCCCTCCATGGCTGTGAAAACATAGTTTCTTCATACAACACGTGACTGCCACAATTTGACTAAGGTCAGGTCAGATGACCTCACCAACATCTTGACTAAGGGCAGGTCAAAGACCAAGTACCACCATCTTGACTAAGGGCAGGTTAGACAACCAAGTTGCTATCTTTACTGAGGTATTCCTTGCCTAGTCTCCCAGTTTTCTTATGTTTTGTCTCTAAATTCCTCTTACTAACTCTGTTACATAAGTGTTTTACTGAGTGCCATTCTTTTGGTAGGGTCCACCAAAGCATCCACTTCATCCAAGTCCTGTTTTATATGTGTGTGTGTGTGTGTGTGTGTGTGTGTGTGTGTGTGTGCACGTGACTTTTGAGTTAGCTTTTGTATAACATAATTTAGCTTTAGCTCTGTGTGTATATGTGTATAAAACTTAAATTCAACTTGGTGTAAATGTATACATCCTTACTGTTAAATGTTATAATTGTCTGATCATTGTATCTCATTCCAGACTAAGAAAACAATAAGTCTCATGTTTTAAATTGGTATGTACTCTTAACTCTCTTACAAAAATACTGTATATGTAATTCAATCCTGCTTTAAGACAAATTAAGCTGTTCTCCACTATGTCAATTCTGCCATTAAGCTTCTATTGTAAACAGCTTTTTCTTGTCTTTCACAAGTATAAATCTTTCCCGATACAAAACAGAACAGTCAAGCTGGGATCCAGCTCTCCAGGCAGACTCTATACTGTAATCATAACTTATCTATACCCTAAAAAGAGCCCTCAAATGCTCAGAGACTTGGGGAATATGGCATTTAAATGTTTAATTATTGAAAGACTTTTCAGAACAGAGAAACCCTCCAAAGAAGACAGAACACAGATGGGCATAGAACAATGTCCATCCACAATTTGCTTCAGCAAGTGAAAGCACTAACCACTAGGTGAACTGTCTTTCATCTAAGCTGAGGACCTCCACACATGGACAAAGAATCAAATGGAATCAACTTTCCAGCTGCTCAGGCCAAGGTAGGCTTGTCTTCCTACAGATTTTCTAACCCACCAGATCTTCTGGAGCCTGGCAGGCCCTGCTTCTAACAACAGAAGACAGATACAATCCTCATGCATTTGCCCTCAACGACCATGGAGGACACTAAGGAGTGGCTGTAGGTAGACAATAGAGAAAGTCCTCTGTCATTTTTTAAAGCAATAACTCAAGTAAAATTTTATCTTTCTCAAATGGTACAGGAGATTTATCTGTATTCTGTCAATCATGTTTTAAATAAATGCTGATTGGCCAGGTAGGAAGTATAGGTGGGTCAACCAGACAGGAAGTAGAGGCAGGGCAAGGAGAACGTCTGGGAAGCAGGAAGCTCCCTTGGCATTCCTGCGCAGACCACCAAGGAGGCAACAATGTAAGCTGCCCAGCTGAGAAAAGGTACCGAGCCATGTGGCTAACATAGATGGGTTAATATAAGTTATAATAGCTAGTAAGAAGCCTGAGATAATGGGCCAATCAGTTAATAACCTAATGTAGACTCTCTGTGTGATTTTCTTTGGGGCTTGCTGGCTGTGGGATACCGGGCGGGACACAAACCCCAATGAGCAGGACCCTCATGTTACACTCAAAGATCTCTGATTAAGTTTGATAGTTGAGAGATTTTTGTCAGTTTAAAAGGACAGCCTCACAAAACAAATTTCATAGTTTTAAGATATACAAATGCAAGTTATTAAAATGTGTATCTGAAAGTTATAAATGTGTGAGGACAAATACAAGTTTTCAAATTTCTCTTTCACACTGTTTTTCATGGTCTTAAAGATACTTTTCATTGTGCAAAAACATCTGTCACAGTCATTCTGACATAATATGCTGCTGTTTATACAATTTTTGTGTCTAAAGCTTATATTTTTACAAACTCAAAAAATTCTTGTGCATTCCAGGGAGCCAAATTGAAGGATTCACCTTAAACAGGTCAGATACACCCCTCTCAATTCCCTGGTCCTAAAAATTTTTTCTTCCTAAATTTAACTTTGTCCTCTGCTCTGCCAACACCTTGCCAGGTACAAGAGACATGGGTCAGTTACATACCATGAATCATGGATAGGAATAAAATGACCAGCTAGCCAGGATGTAACCAGCACCCAGCTATCTCTGGCCCCATCAACACTTCAATGCCCACAAATAAGCAGGAAGCAATTTTGAGAATCTGCTATTCCTAACTTCCACTTTTTTATTATAAGAAAAAAGATGGGAATGTAATCTGCTGACCTGGTCTGTCCCTTTAAGAGACAAGTCTTGCCCACTTCTAACCTCCCTTTTCTGCCAAGTCAAGATGATCTGCCACCCTCTCTCTTTGTCTGTCTGCCCTTCTTCTGGAGAAGCAGCTTCCCCCCCCTCCGTCTTCTCCCCCTTTTCCCCTTCTCTTCCCCCTACATAACTCACTAAATAAACTCTATACATAAACTCTCTCTGCATGGCATATTTATCTGTCTGTCTCCTGCCTAGGCCTTAGATCACCCGCCAGGGGACTTACTGAGGCCTCAGGTGACCCACCACTGCTTCTCATGGGGCCAGTCTCAGGATACCAGCATGATAACATCTACCCTGGCCAGAGGTATTTTTGTCAAGGCTCGTGCCCGACACTGTATAAGACAGGAACCCACAATCCCATACTAATATAAGCAAAAAAAAAAAAAGAAGAAGAAGATTAATACATAAATTGGTAGAGAAAAAACTTTTAGTTGCAATGAAATATAGACTATAGAAGGATGGTAATAATTAACTCATCATAGTCTATATTCATTTGAAGACAGGAAAATTGCTGTGGGACAACGGTCTGTACCCTGTCACTTGTATTTTAAATAAACGCTGACTGGCCAGTAGCTGGGCAGGAAGTATAGATGGGGCGGCCAGGCAGGAAGTAAAGGTGGGGCAATGAGGAGGAGGAGGGAAGTTTCAGTCTGCAGTTGGCACCCAGACGCAGACAAAGCCAGACACAGAGCAAGCAAGATGTGACTGCCTTGTTGACAATGATATCAAGCCACGTGGCTAACACAGACAAGAATTATGGGCTAATATAAGTTATAAGAGTTAATAAGAAGCTTGAGATACTAGGTCAATCAGCTTATAATTAATGTAGACCTCTGTGTGATTTCTTTGGGACTGAATGACTGCAGGACTGGGTGGGACAGAAAGCTCAGTCAACAGAAGATTAATTTAACCAATTAATACTACCCGGCTGTTTATTCTCTACTATGGTAGTGGATGGAGGTTTGAAAAGCTTTAAAGTTGGTGAAGGGAGAAAAACAAGACTTTTTAGGGTTTTTATGCTGTTTGGTCCTAATGGAACTCGACTTTATTACTGGGCAATGACAGCAGGCAATAGCACAGTGAACTCGACTTTATTACTGGGCAATGACAGCAGGCAATAGCACAGTGAACTCGACTTTATTACTGGGCAATGACAGCAGGCAATAGCACAGTGAGCTTTGTTGTGTGTCATGAAACAGGATCCAATGACACAAGAGTTAAACAGAACACTCACATGATATAGCATGTTGTTCTCACTTTCACTCTTCTCCACTAGAAAAAGAAAAATTATTTTTAGAGTGTGGGCTGTATAAAAGTGAACACTAGTCTAGATTTGTCCCTCTTGCTGCAGTTTGTAGATTTCTGCTTGAACAAAATCAGATCACAACTTTAACAGGTTTCTGAAATTTCTTCCATAAATGGCATACTTTTGTGCATTCGTTATAGTTTTTACAGATATTACTAAGAATATTTTTTCTTGTGCATCTATAATCTAACTTATGGTGACCTCTTTAAGAGAGTAAAAGTGTCCTTACATTCCTTTGAAGTCCCATAGCTCCTGGATGCTCAGACTATTTTAGGACAGTGAAGTTGGTGGGGAGACTAAGTAGATTGGTGGATTTATCTTAGATTATACTCAGTACAAGGCTGACTTTGTTTCTGTGGTGGTTTGAAAGAAAATGCCCCTCAATGGGAGAGGCACTATTAGGAGGTGTGGCCTTTTTAGAGTAGGTGTAATCTTGCTGGAGGAAGTGTGTCACTGTAGAGGTAGGCTGTGAGGTCTCATATATGCTCAAGATATCACCCAGTGTCTCAGAGACAACTTGCTTTGCCTGATCAAGATGTAAGGACTCTCAGCTCCAGCACCATGTATGCCTGCAAGTTTCCTTGCTTCCCACCATGAACTACACCTCTGAACTGTTGGAAAGCCACCCCAATTTAGTGTTTTAGTTGCTGCAGTCATGGTGTCTCTTCACAACAATAGAAACCTAACTAAGACATTTCCCTACATAGCTATGACTTTGGTTATAGGTGGTTTTTAATTATGTGTGCTCTCTTTTTCTTTATTATACTTATTTAAACCTTGAAGTGCTTCCAAGTTTTAGAATGGAGCTATATGAATGAAGCATTGGTGAATCTCAGAAGAACTAAGTTTTTGATGTGATAGTCAATCTTAGTTAACTTGATACAATTTCAAATCACCATGAAAATGAATCGCTGGACAAGTCTGTGAGGGCTATTTTATGATGTGGGAGTCTCCTCTGTGTGCTGTGATTATCATTAATGAATAAAGATACTGCCTTGGCCTAGTGATAGGGCAGAACTTAGGTAGGTGGGGAGGACTGAACTGAATGCTGGCAGAAAGAAGGGTGGAGTCAGAGAGAGATGCCATGAGCTGCCGGAGACAGATGCTAAGAATTTTACCTGTTAAGCCACTGCCATATGGCAATACACAGGTTAATGGAGATGGGTTAAATTAATATAAGAGCTAGCCAGTAAGAAGCTAGAGATAATGGGCCAAGCAGTGATTTAACTAATACAGTTTTCTGTGTGATTATTTTATATGTAAGCTAGCCGGGAGGCTGGGAAGAATAAGTGGGCCCTCCTCCTATAGATTGGCACTCCAACATGTGCTAACTAAATCCACAAAAATCCTGAGAGGGCTTGAAAAGGAATTCTAGACAAAAATTCTAGACATACAGAGTTTAACACAGCTTCTAGGTGTTTGCTGGCGGCTTGATATCTGCTTTGTTATATATAATTTTACTCTGTTAAAGCCTTCGTTTTTGTTTAAACAGAAAAGGGGAAACGGTGTGGGAGGTCTTTCTGTCTCTCTGTGTTGATTGTCTTGGTTAATGAATAAAGAAACTGCCTTGGCCCATTGATAGGGCAGTGGGGGGGGGAGCTAAATGACATGCTGGGAGAAAGGAGGCAGAGTCAGGGAGAAACCATAGATCCTCAGCCTGAGATGGACGCCGGTTAGAACTTTACCCAGTAAGCCACTGTCATGTGGCGATACACAGAAATGGGTTAAATTAATATGTAAGAATTAGCCAATAAGAAGTTAGAGCGAATAGGCCAAGCAGTGATTTAATTAATAGTTTCTGTGTGATTATTTTGGTTTCTGGGCAGCCAGGATGAACAAGCAGCCCTCTTCCTGCAACAATTTTATATTTGGTTAATGGAGGAGTTGAGACCCACCATGAATGTGAAATATAGCATTCCCTGACCTAGAGTCTCAGACTGAATAAAAAGGGGGAAAGGAGTTGAGGGGGTACATTTGTCTCTCTCTCTGATTTTTTACTGTAGATGCAGCATGATCACAGGTCCTGCTGTGGTGACTTCTCACCACACTGGTCTGCGAACCAAAATAGCCCCTTCCTTGAGTGTCATTTCTCAGGTATTTTGTTGAAGCAAAAAGACAAATAACTAAAACAGACATGCATTGTAATATGATTTTATTCATTTCCAAGGTTGCCAATAAAAGTGTAGGCCAGCCAGGTGTTGTGGTGTTATGCCTCTAATCCCAACCAGTGAAGAAACCAAATTAGTAAGCCTGAAATTTGAGCCAACCTGGGTGACAACAAACCCTGGTAATATGAACTTTGTAAATGTTCTTAAAGGCTTTCAAAAGTCACCATGCATGCTTTTTCTATACTTAACAGGTCATATAGTTCACAGAGTAAAATGACATTTGGAAAGTTAACATGTGTCTTATCTTATATAACAGAGTAATATCTTATTCTTGTTTTAGACTTCACTAACTCTGTACAATAATTCTGTGAAGTAAGTAGGCGAGTCAAAACTCTTTCCAGTACAAAGAAGGAAAAGGACCAAGTTAGATCTGGTTTCTCCAATGTAATCTTTTACCTCTGATGATTGAGAAGAGGAAGATTGTTTTAGCCATTACTGAATCAAGGGAATCAAACAATATCATGAATTCTCCAGTTATACTACCAGTTGTACTACCAGACCATTCTTCAAACACCTAGTTGTTTTCCCTTTGTGGCACCTTCATTCTCTTCCCAGTTCCTGGATGAGATGGTCAGTGGTTTGAAGTCCCGGTTTTGCAGCATTCCAAGGAAACATCACTAAGTTCAAATATCAACATTTCCCCTGGCTCTAGTTGGGAAGGCCTTAGAGAATGACTTCATTATCTGACTAGGACCACTTGATGTATCAAAAGTGGTTATCCAGAAAGGGATACTGAGAAAAAAAAAATAATGTCTGAAAGGGACAATATCCTTCTACAAAGGAGGCACAGGGAAATAAATGAACTTTACCTAGGTTGCAATGTTGAATATAGAAAATAAAACAGAAACTAATGTCTTTTTGTCTTGTATAAGGCTTTTGTTTTCACTTGTATAACTATGCTATTTCCTTGGTCCTTGGTAGATGTAGCCTTATGTCACGATTTTAGACTAAAAGTTACCCTCCACAGATTTTACCACCTTAATGACATTCTTTTGCATATGTTGCTTTGCTTTGTACAAACTTGTCAATGACTTCACATTTAAGGAACATAATTATCTATTCTTTGTATCGGTATTTAAAACTCTGGTTTTGTAAAATTTAATGTTTTTCTGTAGCTTTGCTTTAGTTTTGATGTCATCCCCACAACCGCACAATGCAGACTTTTATTTTTAGTTTTTGCCTTGCTTGGGACAAGAGAGCTGTGATCCAAGGATATTATCACATATGTGAGCTTCACAGGTATTTCGAATTTTCCTTCATTTTAATGTATTTTAGAAGTGGATCTTCAGGAAGAATAATAAATAAATGTGTGTTAACAGGCAATTATGTCTCCTTATGGAATTTATTCCTTCATTTTCTGTGACGGGTATAATATAATGATTCATTGCAGCTGAGTTGATCGTCATTCTACAAGCAGAGGAAGGACTGATTAGGTGCAAAGAGGACTCCAGAGGATGCAAGCTGTGGTGGACCCTTAGCAGTGGTTCTGCTCTGGGCCTCAGTGGTGCCCTCACTTGCAGAAGGCAGTGGTGCCACTGTTTTATTTCAGTACAGAGCAATCAGCAGTCAAGATGCTTCTAAGATACAAAATTTACATATAAATGCCAACATTTCATTCATTTGAAAACTTTCCCAGTGACGTCTGGGAAATAAGTAGAAACATGTGGAAACAATTATGTGACTAGTTTCTTGAAAAATGTGAATAGATTTTTCTGAAATGCGCTTATGTGAAACGAGCAGAAGCACAAAGACCGAGGAAGGTGAAGGGGCTTCTGAGTTTTCTTAAAGGTTTCTAATGAATTCATTTTGCACAATATACTATTGTGAAAGATATCTCGTAAGGAATTTTCTTTTTGGAACAATAAAGTAAGAACGTGAAAAGGATGTGAACTTTTTCTTCAGTGTCGCAGCGCCACTTGCCGGACATCCTAGAACCTGCAGCTTCGGCTGGTGACCCCGAGTTTCTCAGGTTCACTGCCGGTCTACGGCTTTGTCTCTCTCGCCCCGGCTGCCCTGGTCAAATGCAGCTGAGACTAGCGATGGGACTCTTACGGTGCATGGAACCTCACTGCTATGAGGCCTCACCTCAGGTACCAGCTTAAACCTGGGAAAAAGGTCGAGCGCGGTCCCTAAAACACAGCTCCGCACAGACCTGACATCTCCCTCTCCCCCAAGACTCCTGGTTCCCTTCCTGAGCAGCCGCTCGAGGTGGGCGGGGCCTCGAGGAAAGGGGCGAGGCTTACCGCTGAGGGCCGCGCGTGAAGGGCTGGGCTAAGAGCAACGCGGACTGTACGTGGTGGGCGTGGCCCCGCACGGCGTGGCCCTTGCAGTGGGTGGGGTTACGGCTAGAAAGTGCTCACGCAACCCGCGCTTCTTCAGGGAACTTCCTGTGTCCTGAGTTTGTGAATGGCGTCACTGGGAACCTGAACGGCCTTGTGGAATTTTGGGGTTTGTTGAGACGCCTATGAGGTTTGTCCGCGGCGGAGGTGAAAGGTTTGGGCCCGGCAGGACATACTGGGATTTCTGGCTGCAGCGGCTCCTACGGCTCTGTTCTGCCTCCTCCGCAGGATGCCTGTTCCTCGGGGCTGTGGACCGAAACCGTGCGGCCACCGCTTAGCAGGCTGCCTGTGTTTTGACTGTGTCTTCACCACACAGCTTTCCCAATCCCTGGCTTCACTTAGGTTGTTGCTGTGCTCGAACTGTTTGTTCTTTTTTCTAGCTTAGAAAACGTATCTAGTCACTCGAGTGTGTGCTGTGTATGCTTTATGCTGATTCGTGTTATATCTAATTATCGATTATTACTTGACTTACTACTGATTAGTAAATCAGTTTAGCTTTTGTCTACTGTTACTCCTGTAATAATATATTTTCTACTGTCTACTGTGTGTGTGTGTGTGTGTGTGTGTGTGTGTGTATGTACAGGGTTTCTTTGTGTAGCCCTGGCTGCAGGCTGGCCTGGAACTTAAGGAGATCCGCCTGCACCTTCCTCCCGAGAGCTGGGATTTAAGGTGTGCACTAGCACGAACCGTTTGTGTTTGTGTGCGCATGCGTGTTTGCGAACAAACAAGACAAACCCTTAAACCTTGGCAAACCTTGCACCATTTTTTAAAAATCTGTAAAATGGGAAGAATAATAGTACTTACCAAAAGGGTTGTGGTGAAGAATAACTGAGATAAATGACATAAAACCCAAGTCTGGTGACTATATATAGTAAAAGCTCAATAAATGTTAAATATTAGTATTTAAAAAATTCTTTATATGAATTCTTAAACAGATTTGGCAGAAACTTCTAAGGTAAAAGTTATGGCTTAAATCCGCATTTAGCCTGAGCAAAAAAAAACAAGGCTTCAGTGTAAAAAACATTTGTATACAAATTATCAGGGAAATTGCTGAAAGGCATATGAGGGAGGTAGGAGGTAGGAGATTGAGGAATGTTTTTGAATGGGGTACGAGAGAAGAAAACTAGTATTCAGTACTAATAGGAACCAGGATAGTATGTTAGTGTGTGAACTTGTAGAATTGTTGCTAGTCACTACTATAAGATGCTGTAGAGAAAAAGGTTTGATTATGTGTGTTGACAGTACCAAATTCAGTCAGTAGATACTAACTGGGTGTCTCAGGCCTGGTGCTGGGGACACAAAGATTGAGATATATGTGTCTCATTCATACCACAAAATGCCTAGGAGTGCACGACATGGGATTTATGTAGCAATTTTTAAAATAATCAGAACTAAGATGGTCTTAAAAATTTGTTATTTGTGCCTCAAAATATAAGCAGTTTGACTGAATCCTTTTCTTTTCTAGACAATGGCCAAGAACAAATTTAAAGGGCAGAAGTCCAGAAATGTATTTCATATAGCCAGCCAAAAAACCTTCAAGGCTAAAAACAAGGCAAAACCAGTTACTACTAATCTTAAGAAGGTGAGTATTTAAGTAGTCTGACTTTATTGTTTATAAAGTGGACTTAGAAACTAGTGAACAATGGGGTCTTGTTACTTAAACTAGAAATTCTTAGCTTTTCTTTCTAGGTAAGATTATTTTTCAAATATTAAGATAACCTTCCTTTTAAAATATATAGGGGGATGTTAAAAACCACCACCACCAACAAAACGTTAACAGAAGTCACTGTTAAAACAGTATGGAGGACAGTTCTTGCTAGTTCACTCTGAAGTGGATTTGAGATTCCACTAGCAGAGATTTACAGTGTCCAGCAGCAGCCTGGTAACTAGTATCTTAGCCTATCAAATGGAGCCAGACTGTGGGGTTGCCTGTGTTTAATTCCAGTACTCAGGAGGCAGAGGAAGGTGAATCTCTGAGTTTGAGGCCGATGTGGTCTACAGAGCAAATTCTAGGATAGCCAAGGTTACACAGAGAAAATGTTGTCTTGAAACTCCTCTCCCCCATCAAAACCTATAAAATGAAAAATAAAAAAAGTGCTAGAGAGATGGATTAGCAATTAAGAGCATTTATTGCTTTTTCAGAGGACCAAGGTTGAGTTCCAAGTATCCCATGGGGGCTCACAACTTACTAACTCCAGTTCTAGGGAATCTGATAACCTTTCTTGGTCTCTGTGCCTCCCTGTATGCACATGGTGCACGTAAACTTATGCCGGTGCACACACATAAACACATAAAACATTTGGTAAATCTTTATACTCAAAGTAACCGAGAAATTGTTTTCATGATTAAGTAGATTGTATACTCTTAGAGTGTTTCCTAACTTAAATAGTAAGTGATTCAGCTCTCTAGGATGTAATAGTTGTTATAAAGGTCCATTAAAAACTGGCTTTTATCTCTCAAGGACTGGAATACATTTTCTAAAGGAGATTTGTAATTTCATAATTATAAAGGAAGTAAAGTTGGGTAAGACAGGAGTTTGGAGTGAGTTTTTCACAGGGTTTTCTTTGTAGTTGCAAAGACCTGCATGAAAAAGAGCTAATACTGAAGTAGGAAACCTGATAGCAGCATGTTCAGTCTATTTGAGGAATATTACTTTATTGAGCCTTAAGACATTAGAACTTTTACATAAGCTGATAGGATCAGACAAAGTAGGTAGCCTACTTGGAGTTAGTATCAAATAATTTCTTCAGAAAATGGCTTTATTAAATTTTATTTAAATGAACTGAAATTTGTGATAGTGAATTTAATGAAGCCAGTCAGCCAGTTATGACTTCATTCAGCTTAAGATCTGGACTCAGGTTAGGTCAACTGTGCTTAGGTTACTGAGCAAAGTTTGTCAAAGTATGAGAGAGAGAAAGAAAAGCATATAAGGGATTGATATGGAATCCACGCTAATAAAGGGATAAGGTGGACTGTGAGGATTGAAAAAAGGCTTTTGAGGGAACTTTATTGTGACTTGAAAAAGTGGAGTGTAAGAAGGTGTCTTGTAGAAACAGAGGGCCCATTGTTAGAAGAAAGATCCCACAGAGGATCTTTGAGGATCCTCTTTGAGATCCCACTTGAGGACCTTGAGAGGAAGAGGCCATGATACTAGATATATTGAACTCACTAACAGTGATTCCATTTATAAAGTGGTCAGAGTCTATGAACTCTGACAAAGCAGCAGATAATTGTCGTATTTCTGGGTGACAATAGGGGGTATTGGTGTTCTCATGAAGAGTGTGGTACAAAGGAGCCAGAGGCTTTGAAGGAGAGATCCTGGTAGCAGCTTTGAATACACCATTTCTTCTCTATGCTCAGACTTGAGGGCTAGTGCACATTCATTAGGAAACGAGTGTCCAGAAAAGGGCTCAAGAGTTGTTTATTCAAAAGGACTGAAAGTATCTGATCCAGGTTTCTTACTTTATTAATGATAGTTAAACGCCATAGCCAGGATTGGTCATATAAAAATCTAGAAGTCTGTGTGTATCATCTGGTACTTATATGTGGGCCTGCAGACTCTGGAAGAGGCATCAGATCCCCAGAACGGGCTAGAGGCGCTTGTGAGCCACATGATGTGGCTGCTGAAACAAGCTCCAGAGCAGACTTTGATCTTAAGCATGAGGCAAATCCATATAACTGATGTTTTTAAAAATCCAAACTTTCTGACTAAATTTCCTAAAAAGCCAATAGTAGTTTTTCTGTGAATTATCAGTTTGGTAGAGCCAAGAGTTTATAGCCTTTTTAAAAACTTTTTTCAGTTGTGTGTCTATGCCACATGCATGACGGGTAGGAGCGGGAGAGGGTGTTTGAGAAGATATTTAGACAGCTCAGTACTTTAATAGTTATGAGAGTATATTTTTTTAAACAGATAAACATTATGAATGATGAAAAAGTCAACAGAATGAACAGAGCTTTTGTAAACATACAGAAAGAACTTGCAAGCTTTTCAAAAAGCCTTTCTCTGAAATCTGTGCAGAAGGATCTGGTAAGTAGAAATTAGTTTCATAACAGGTACTGAAGGCTAATACACTTGAAGTATAAGCATTTTTTACCTGCCATTTTGGTGTATATAACATTTTAGGTCCTATTCAGGCTCAAACACGAAGTCTGAATATAGAATTTATTTTATTTCCAAAGATAAACTAGAAGAATTAAACTAGGTAGCAGCTTCTATTCAAGGTGGTTTAGTTTGCTTTTGTTTAAACTTTTCCCTTTGATTCCTCAGAAGCACCATGAAAATGAACCAGCTAATGTTGATGAAGCAACAAGACTAATGGCTCAGTTGTAACACAGTGACTTCCCCCAAAGATCAATAAATTGAATGCTTTATAAAACTTTATTTGTTTTAATCTTGTTAATGTACAGGCATTGGCACATTTTAAAAACAAACTACATAAACAGATCTTTCCTATACTCTAGGAAAGTAGAATGTCAGAAGTCAGCAAACTGATACTTAAAGTGCTAAAACAGAAGGCACTTCACAAAATCTCTTCACTCAATAGTGATGCCCTTCACTTTATATGTGGCAGTGAATGTCTGAAGGACACATAGATATAACTTTGTGGCAGTAAAAATATAAAGACAAATAAGAGCTGGGCAATGTTTTGGTGTGGTGACCTGAAGTCTGCTTTAACTTTTCTCTCAGGAGAAGCTGCAGCAGAATTCAGCTTTGAAAGAAACTGAATATAATCACTGGAGGGGCATGCTGGTACAGTTAATCATCCCCCCGAAGCAGTCAGAGCCCTTTCAAGTTTTGTGAAGTAAATGTTAGTGAAGAATATTTCAGACTCTGAACTAAAATGGTGTTACATTCATAATTTTAAATACTTAGGTTAAGAATTCTACAATGTTACAGTTAGAGGTAGATAACAGTCCCAAGTTTCCATGGAATCTAATAATTTAGTATCTGAACATCAAACAAGTCACAAACTCCCTCATTGTCATCTAAATTAAAGTTGTAGTCATCTGCTGGGGTAGGAGAAAGCCGTAAGAGAGGAAACACTGCAAAAAAGGGAAAGATTCATTGTTATAGTTGGTTTCTACATGAGTTATGATTAACATAAAATTTCTCACAATTCTGAATCAAAAACTTACACAAAATCCCAGAGAAATGATTAACTAGCATACTACACATAACAGATTTTTAATGATTATTTCACACATTTCATATGACACTATGGCCAATGTTAGAAACAGTTCAGTGATTCAGGTGGGCAGCCTTGAAATTACTTGGTTGTGACATACTATTCATTACTATGCCAGTATATGAATAGTTTTCAATGAAAGTGGTTAAGTATTCCTTTCGGGTTCTTTCTCTAAAAATGCAAGTAAATATAAATTCTAAAAGATGCCTAACCGGGCGGTGGTGGCGCACGCCTTTAATCCCAGCACTCGGGAGGCAGAAGCAGGTGGATCTTTGTGAGTTCGAGACCATCCTGGTCTACAAGAGCTAGTTCCAGCACGGGATCCAAAGCCACAGAGAAACCCTGTCTCGAAAAACCAAAAAAAAAAAAAAAAAAAAGATGCCTACTATAATCTTGAGTCACATGGCATTTACACTTTAGGATAGTGAGGTATATCCAGTAGTAAAATCTTCAACTACTTACCATCCGAAGACATCAGTTCATCAATGATGTCTCCACTAATAGACCCTGTTGAAAACACAAATGTGATAGAGGCAATTACATTTCAATAGTGGTAGTCACATCACTAGTTTGATTGGGAGAATCAAATTAAAAGTACCACCACATTTTGGGAAGACAATTTCATGAGAACCTACTTTTCTTGTAATGCCTTTAAACTTGCAAACTGAAGATGCAGAGGAAAAGACCCCATTCTTCTAAAACTCTAATTCGACTCACTCAACAACACTTCATTTCTCCTGTTCATTTTTATCTCCGTATGTTACACACCAAAACCTACTTGCTTTGCTTAAACAATATTTCTTCAGCTTATAACTTCTCCCCCCCCCCCAATTGCACCCTATTCTAGTCCTAGGTTATCTCAGCTGTGGAAACTGCAAACATTTCGTCTTCAATCTCTGAAGCTTCTGCTTCCCAAAAGCAGTTTCCAAGTCACCAGACCCTTATAATCACCACTGCACAACTAATGCCTACTTTGCCTCATACAAAGCTGGTTTATTAGCTAGCATTTTCATCTGATATTTTGAACCTCTAATGTGTCCCCAAGTAACTCCTCTCACTATACCAAATGGTGCACAGAAATTTTTTTAAAATGTTCTTTGAAAGCCAAGGTACCAACTGGGTTTAAGCGAAGCATATACAATTTATTTTCCTCATATATTCCAATTAAATTGGAATTAATTAGTACTTTCTTCAACACTATGCTTTCTCTTGTGCAGCTCTTCAGCTATAGTATTTAAACTTATAGAGAGAAGCGAGATGTACGAATACAACACAAAGCTAAAACCAACCCATATCCAACTAAACTCTAGTTTCACTGTTACTGACTGAAATTTAGGAGTAGAAGCAATATCGCATTAGCAAACAATACACATTATATAATACAGCTTTTAAAATCTGCAGTGACTTCTGTTACTTGTTCAGAAACAAAAGTTCTATATAGTCTAAACATTGTTACTGATTATATATTCCTGTAATGTGCAAATACACATACATGCATACAAATATGTATCTTACATGACACCATGGCTAATAATAGATCAGTGATTCAGGTGGGTAGCTTGAAATTGCCTGTGGCAGGAGTATGAACAAAATTGTTGATCGTGACATACTGCTCAATTCTGTGCCAGTGTGTGAAGTTTTCAGTAAAAGTATTCCTTATGGGTTCTTTCCCTCAAAATGCATATACATATGCATACACACATATTATGTCTAACAATATAGAAAGACAGGGTCTGCTTCAAAATCTTCCTTATAATAACTATTCTAGTGCTAGGTTTATAGACTATAGAGGACACCAAATTAAAACATCGAATAAGCTTATTTTGCCTCAGATACAAGCTCTTATCTGTTTCATATAGTATTCACATTTTCACCTGAAATTTTTAGATCAAAGGCTTTCTACCAACCTGAAGATATTTCTGTAGCTGGTATCTGCTGGAAACTCTGGCTTCTTTCAGAAACTTGCTGCTCAGGCAGGTTCTGAGCAGCCATGGTGGATTTCTGTGGAGTCCCTGATGTTGAGGACTGGGAGGAAGACTGTGTGAGGTCATCAGGTGGGGGGACAGGAAAAACCACCGGCTTAGATGAACTGGACTCTTTGTTTATAAGCAGCACATGGATAGGTCCTGAGTGACTCTTTAAATTTATCTGGTATTTCTTTTGTCCATTCTGACCCTTTAAAGTCATTGGGCATAAACAAATGAGTATTATCATTGCTAGTTAACATTAAAACAAACACAGGCAAAGTCATTAGGATCTAACAAGTAAACTCACACAACAAAGTCACTAGGTTGCAACACTGGAGAAAAGACCCAAGTAGAATGTAATATTCAGGTCTGTAAGCCACTTGCCCCTAAAAGGTAAGCTTTGCTAAAATGGTATCATCAAACAGGTAATTGTGGAAGTCTAAACAATCAATCTGTCCCGTTTTTCCTCCTTCCCTGCCCACTTTTTCCTTTTGCTTTCTTTTCCTCCCCTTTCACTTCTTTCTCATCCCTCTCTCTCATCTTTACTTGACAGATTCACTGTGTAGTCCAGGTTGGTTTTAAAATTCAGTTTCTCCACCACCATCCATTTCACTGTCTGTAATGTTACTTAGTTGTGCTCAGTAATGTTCCACGAAGTGTCCACATGCATGAACTCCACTCCTCTAGAGTAAGCTACCATGACTGTGGTTGTCTAAACATCCTGTTTAAATTTGCAAATTTCAGAAACCAAAACTTTTCCACCCATTAATCAAAAGACAACTGGACTTGAGGCAATTTGTTTCTTAAGGCTTTAAAATACAGTAATGTAAATTTCTAAATACTGTGAGAATAGGGGTGAAGTACAGATTCATTCAGCTACTTTTACCAAAGTACTGAAGGCACCCAAATTTAGGTGTCAGTGCTTTCAGATATATATCTTAATACCAATAATCCAAAACTGTCTACACACTATTTGTTCTTGTTGAGCTCAAGAAAATACATTTGCCTCTCTTGAGACAACAATTGTTTTTTCACTTGTATAAAAGCTACATACCATTTCTGGAATAGGTACTTCAAGCTGTGTACCAGAAGGAGCCTGAATAGCCAACAGTGTGTCACCTGGCAAAATAAAATAAAATGATAAATATTTAGCTGTAGGGATGCAATGCCATAGTTCATAAAAGACGTGGTGAGAATGAGAGAAAAGTCAAAAAAAGTGTGGATTTACTACCAGGCTACCAGCTGTGCTGGTGCATGCATGTTTTTAATCCCAGCATTTGGGAGGTAAAGGGAGAAGAATTAAGAATTCCAGGCTACACAGTGAGTTCTAGGCCAGTTCTAGGACCACTTGAAAATCTATCAGGAATTAAATAAAAAAGCAACTAGAGGTGTAGCTCAGTTGGCAGAGTGCCTGCCTACTAAAATGCCCTGGGGTCTATCCCCAACAAAAATCCGCAATGATTGCACAATGCCTATAACCCAGCACCAAAGAGGAAGAGGCAGGAGGGATCATAAGGTCATACTTAACTATATAGTGAGGTTGAGGCCTCACTATGAAACAGATTCACCTAACTTTCCTCAAGAGTTCCCTGGGTTCCACCTGTGACTAGTACCTGCTATACACAGTTTCATGAGACAATGCTTATTTATGTTTCAAGTTCCTGTGTTCCTGGGACCTTGAAAAGTCTGCTAAATCCTGCTCATTTAAGTTCCTCATCCCTTGGCTCCTGTGCCCTCCCACACATAAAGTAAAAGCCGCGAAAAAGGTTACTGCCATGAAAACAGATGTAAGCAGCCTCTCATCACACGACTACAGAGAAAGCATGCACAACTCCTGAAAATACTGGCAGGCTGAGTGTGAGAAACTACAGTCAACAGGTTGTTCAAAGGAAGAATGCAGTGGTTCGTGCCTTTAATCCTAGCACTTGGGAGGCACAGGCAGGTGGATGTCTAAATCAGAGGACAGCCTGGCCTACAGAGTGAGTTCCAGGACAGCCAGGGCTACACAAAGAAACCCTGTCTCGAGAAACCAAATAAACAAATGGACGAATATAAGAAAAGGCTAACAGTACTCACCATTAAAGCAATCACAGAGGTCTTCATGAGTTACATAAGAAAACGTACTGTCATAAGAGTTAAGGAACAACATTTCTATCAAGGCCTATACACTTGTTAATAAACCTGAAATCCAAATTGAAATCGATTGAATGAAGGCACTATAACATGGTGAGACAAAAAGTACAAGTCCTTAGAAAGACATGACAATCAAAAGTCTGTAGGCAGAGTTTCTACATGTTGCTTTAATAAGTAGCCATTCTGGTTTGTGACATCTGAGGACTTTTGGGTTATGATGCAAAATGGTGCATATACTAGGGGTGTGTGTGTGCATGGAGAATGGATGGGAAAGAGCATCATCACTGTGAGTGAAGAGCGGCCATACAGGCTGCTTCTCTTTTTTGAGTTGCATGGCCATAGAAAGAAAGGAGGCTCTGGTAAACAAAATATATTAAACTCATAGCTCCTAAAGACAGAGTGTCACAGACCACATGGGAAACAGAGCAGTGAATTTAGAAGGTAGGCGAAAGCCTTAGTCCAGAATCTTTGGGCCTTCATATGAAAAGTAAGGCAGGGAAGGACAAACACTTCAGAATTGGTTAGTTTGAATAATTTTAACCAACTCTTTCCTATAGGATCCCAGGCTGCCTTTTCCTGGTCCTGGGATGATGAAGTAGAAGGAATATTGCCTCCTGGGTGTATAGGCCAGATGGAGGTAGTATGATCTAAGACTACAACTTCACTCCTGGCTAAGCCCTTGCCATTTCTAAGAATTGGCTAAATGCAGGGCACCCATTTCCCAGACAGATACATTTTCGACACATCAAAATCACCACTATTTAAGTTATATAGTATATGTACAGTCATAGTTTAGACACTTGTAAATGACCAAAATCTTGTTAAGCTATATAAAGTAGGGCAATAAATTCTAGATCACTTAAATGGTTTCCAAATCTTCGGTTTCCATGGGACACAGCTTGAAATTCCCATTGTTCTCACGTGATTACGGAGCTCTAACTCCCACACAAAAGTAACAAGACAACATGATGAATATATTGTATACCTTACTCAACTGTTTCTGTGAGGTGTGTGTGTGGGGGGGGTTAACTGCAAAGGAAGACAAACAAGAGATCTCTAAGGTCTCTAAGCATAGACAGTGATGTGAAAGGAACATATAGCCTTCAGCATTAATATCCCTTTATGTAGTAGGAGAAACCAGTCTTGGGTTAGTATTAGAAAGAAAAATTAGTTTTTCAAAACTGAAAGCTGCTGAGTTTTACTGCCCTAGAACTGGACATAATTAAAGTACTTTATATACTTAGCAATAATATTCAGACCCCCGTACTAAGCTACAATACTGCATCCTGCCAGTCATATGTTGAGAGAACATGTATCTTTTCACCTCAGTACAAGAATGTTAATACTATACAACTTAAAATGATAGTATTTTTAAGATACCAGTCTGTTATTAGAGAGCTATAAAATGTTATATTTATTTGTAAAACTTATTTGCTTAAGCACCAGATAACTGATTTGAGTACTAAAGATGTACTACATATATACATTTTGTGCTACATGATGAATAACTTACTCAGAAGGATATCTGTTATTAATGGAGTCTTCCATCACATTTTTGATGCTTTGTTGTAGCCACAGTTTCTGCTGGTCGAGTTCTCTTTCCTTCAATTCTAGATCTTCAATTTCAGCTTTAAGAACTCTTAATCTATCTATAACTTCTTTAGTATTACAGCCAGTGCCTACACCCCTTAAAAGCATGGGAATAAATACTCACAGGATCAGACACCCATTTAATATCATTTAATTTTTAGAGTAATAAAATTGATTCATAGGTTAATCAAATGCATTTACATTCTTCTGAAAACCACACATTAAAATCCTTACAAAATTTAAACATCAAAGCTCTAAACGTACTTGCTTAGAAAATCTGAAAGGGGACTGTGGAGATGACTCACAGCAGTTAAAGGCTGTTCTTTCAGAGGACCCGGGATTCAATCCCCAACACTCCCATAGCAGCTAACAACTGCTAACTGTATCTCTAGTTTCAAGAAATCTCGCATCCTCACACAGACATACATGTAGTCAAAATACCAAATGCACATAAGAAAACCTTAAAAACAAAAAACTTTCGAATAATACAAAAAAATTAATGATAAGAAATATGTTTTGGAAATTCTAAGTATATGCTAGAATGCCTTTATAACACCTGGAAGGCCAAGCTAGTGACTGAGGGACCAAAATCACATCAAAGCTAAACAATCAGTCTCCTGATGTACAGTGCGGTGCTGGTGAGGATAACTAAA
>JAQHUG010000574.1:34484-58408 GCA_028555095.1 Dicrostonyx torquatus | reverse complement strand
TGCGGTGCTGGTGAGGATAACTAAACAGTCAGTCTCCTGATGTACACTGCGGTGCTGGTGAAGATAACTATATCTGGTTTGGGGGCAGAATTCTAACAAAACAAAAGATCAAGGCCAAAGAAAGTATTCTAAAAACAGAATGTACTTGTCAGAAGCACACAGTCATGTCATAGCTAAAACAAAACAGTGGAGAGAGCAACGAAACATCCAACACATAATGGACAGATAGGCAAGCCCAGAGAGTCTGTCCTGGGGACAGAAGTCTGATGTGATTAGCAGGCTAAACATCTGTGAAAAAGAAAGCTCTGAAGTTCATTTTCTACCTCGTATTGGTTTTGTCACTTACTTCCACTGGATACTATTCTTTGATTTTTTTTCAATTAGATCAATTCCTTCTAAGACGTTGGTGATATCATATATTCTTCGCTTTTGCCTTACAGCCAAAGTATCTGCAGCCTGTTTAGGACAAAAGGAACAAAGAAAGTACCATGTATATATAAAGTCAGAGAGAGAGGTGATTGTCAAAGTCAAAACAGTAGAGTCTAATCCCAAATATGACCCACTCAGTCTCTTGAGACATTAACTAGATATATTTGAAGCGTTTCCTAGACTTTGCAAATACCAGAGAAATTATTCCATCTAAACAGTAGAAGATGTTAAAAAAAATACTGTCACAACATAAGCCCTATCTCCAATAAAACAATACGTAGTAATTTTTGTCACCTCACAACTAAGCTGAGGAGGAACTACTAATTGTTAAGTCTTTCACTTCCTATAAGAATCTCATCAAAAGACAGCCTTACTCTTATGTATCTGGGCCTTTTGGCAATTAAGGAATAAAGGGAATCAGCATTATATGCACAAATTGTAAATTTCCTTAATGATTTGCCTTTTAAAAGCTTTATTGCATGGATGAATTTTTCTACCCCAACACTATTAAATCAACAAGAAATAAAAATCTTTAACATAGTGGTATTTCTAGCAATTATTAAAAATTAAAAAAATTAAAAATTAAAAAAAAAAAGCATGGTGGTTTCTTCCCTACAAGGTAAGAGAAACACAAATACTATCATGATGAACCCGAATTAACATTATGAAGAGCAAGGAGTTCCTGTGATCACCTCCCCACTAAGAAAGAACTTTAGAAAAGAGGTTACCCAGTAGCTCCGTTTTCAGAGTCAACAGCCTAAATCAGTAATGTAGGGTCCCACTATACAATTCACGGTACAAATGATAGTTAAATGGCCTTTCTGACAATTTCTTTTTCTTTTTTAAGACTTATTTTTTTAATTTATTTATTTATTATGTGTACAATATTCTGTCTGTGTATATGTCTGCAGGCCAGAAGAGGGCACCAGACCTCATTACAGATGGTTGTGAGCCACCATGTGGTTACTGGGAATTGAACTCAGGACCTTTGGAAGAGCAGGCAATGCTCTTAACCACTGAGCCATCTCTCCAGCCCCCTTTCTGACAATTTCCAGCACATATTCTACATTAACAACTGTGATTTAGCAGCCTAAGACATTTTTGCCAGCTCTCGCAGGTCATCACTACTTCCTTGACTCACTCACCTATCTTAATTAGGGTTTCTACTGTTGTGATAAGAAACCATCATGAAAAGCAATGGGAGGAAATAAGGAAAGGGTTTGACTTATTTGTCCCAATCACAGTCAATCATTTACATACATACATACATAACCTGTTCAGAGCTGACCACTTGCACTGGACAACCAACTGGATTGCTCTTCCCTAGGGAGAACCACCTCTCTTGCTCCCAACTTTCCTCACTTGCCTATATAGTTCTTTGTGTGGGGCTGAGGCCTCATTGGCTTTTCCCTGTCCATTTTGGCATATTTGTTGGTGTCCTCCTTGTTCAGCTCATGTGTGAGCATTCCTGTAGGTCAGACTCTATGGGTGTGGTTTCTGATAGCACTAAGAGAGAGACAGCAGACCTTCTGGGTCATTGTGAAGGTATCATCTTTTAATTCAGTGATATGGAAAGCCACTAGGCAGTTTTGAGCACAGGGATAATTAGACTTCATACTTCAAAATGTCTTCTGTGTTTGTTATCAGAAGAGTCTTAGTGAGAAGAAAACAGAAGAAAGGAAATCAATGTGAATGGCATGTCATACCATGATGACAATGGACTGAACCTCTGAACTGTTTTTCTCTGTAAGGGCTGCCACAGGCTGAGCGGTGGTGGCGCATGCCTTTAATAGCAGCACTTAGGAGGCAAGCAGATCTATGTGAGTTTGAGGGCAGCCTGGTCTAAAAAGTGAGCTCCCAGCCCAGGCTGTGACACAGGCAAACTCTGTCTTGAAATCCCAAAACAAACAAATGAAAGAGTTGCCATGGGCTTTCTTCATATCAACAGAAACCTTAAGACATGGCACTTTATGCTGATCTAGTTCCTTAATTTAATTATTACCAAATCTCACACACAGCTTATTATAATTAACATGTAAAATGCTTGATTTTAACCTGTAGTAATAGGGTAACAGGACTTTACAGATGTTATCTAATGTAAAGACCACAATAACTCAGCAAAGCCCATAAAACTAAAGAATAATAGGGTAAAATTTTACATTAGTCCTATATTCAAAAAACAAAATTGTGACAAAACATTTTACACAACTTAGAAGACTAGATCATTTGGACATATGAATTCAGTATATGCTCGACTTAACAGGTGACTTAAGAACTTCATTATAGGTTCCCTACGGGGTTGATGATGGCAGAAAAGCAGAAATTTTAATTTCCACTTATTTGCTTACTGAAAATAAAAAAACTCATACATACTTAAGTCTATATCTATGCAGATAATATCTCATAAAATGGTGTTTAAATATATATAGAGCCTCCTAAAAATTGGAAGCAGATAAGATTGCCAGGCAAAAGTTAGGAGCGTGGGGGGGGTAGTTAGAGGGAAGGTGAGAGGGGAGAAGAGGAGGGTTGGGGAGAGCTTGGGGGAGTGGGATGGTTGAGATGGAGGAAGTACGGATACAGGAGCAGGCAAGGAGATATCTTAATTGAGGGAGCCATTTGGGGGTTGGCAAGACGCTTGGCTCTGGAGGGGTTCCCAGGAGTCCACGGGGATTACCCCAGCTAGGATCCTGACCAATGGAGGAGAGGGCATGTGAACTGGACTTGTCCCGTAGTCAGCCTTATGACTATCCTGAATATCACCATAGAACCTTCATCCGGCGATGGATGAAGATAGAGACAGACCCACATAGGGCCACTGGACTGAGCTCTCAAGGTCCAGTTGAGGAGTGGAAGGAGGGAGAATATTAGCAATGAAGTCAGGACCATGAGGGGTTGGTTCACCCACTGAGACAGTGTGCCTGAGCTAATGAGAGCTCACCAAAGCCAGCTGGATTGGGACTGAACTAGCATGGGATCAAACTGGACCCTCTGAATGTGGCTGACAATTGGGGCAGACTGAAGGGCCAATGATAATGGCACTGGGATTTGTCTCTACTGCATGTACTGGCTTTTTGGGATCCTATTCTCTTTGGATGCACACTTTCCTAAGCCTGGATGTAGGGTAGGGGGACTTGGACTTCCCAAAGGGTAGGGTACCTTGCCCTTTCTTAGGACTGGAGGGAGTTGTGGGGAAGGGTATGTGGGGGAGTGAGAGGGAAGTGGGTGGAGGGGAGGAAGTGGGAATTTTATCTGGTATTATTTATAAAGTAATAAAAAAAAGAATAAAAAAGAGAGAAAATGGTGTTTTAAAGCATCAAGCCGTAGGGACTGAAGAAATGGCCTTGCTGTTAAGAAGAGCACTTGTTGCTCTTCCAGAGGATCTGGGTTTGGTTCCTAGTACCACCCACATGGAGGCTCACAAGCATGTGTAACTCCAGTTCCAAGGAACCAACGCGTCTTTTGACTTTCACTGGCACTGCAAGCAGGTGGTGCACATAGATATGCATGAGGCAAAACAACAGTACAAATAAATAAATCTAAAAGGAAAAGAAAGAAAGAGTAATCCAAAAACTACAATGACAGAACTTGCCAAACCTGTGCAGATCCCTAGGTAAAATCCCTAGCACAAAAAAAAGAGAGATGTTAAAATGCTATGAACCTGGGAAGAAAGGGGAGTCCTTAAGGTGAGAGCAAAAACATTCTGTTTCCAATGGGCTTTGTTAAGTTGAGAGCATAGACCCCAGCCCCTTGCATCTATCCCAGCCTCCAGGCCTGAGAGTCTGTATTGGTATGGACTCCATATCCCAGCAGCCCAGGTCCTGACCCCTCCCTTACGGAGGAGGGAGGTCAGGACTACTCCCAAGAATATTTAAGTGAACTCCCAAAAGAGGAACACGTGGTCTCATTTTCTTCCTCCTGGTGGTCGCATCCACCGTCCTGAGAGTGCAGAACTCCCATTAAACCTGGATCTCTCTTAATTTGGCTTGATTGGGAATTTGCATCGGCGTTAGCAAAATATTCCTAATAGGCTTGTAGGGGCCATAAATCAACAAGGAAATGAAATACCAAGAAATGCTGACACTAAGAGCAGAAGGGCCCTCTCCTGCAGCACCATTTATTTACACAGTAAGTGTTTCAATTCACATCAGTGCTCTGCCCCAAAGAAACTGCACCTAAGAATACCCTCTGTGTTTGGGTACTTTGACTGCTACTGTACTATTTTGAAATATACAAACTTTGAATATTTTTCTTATGCTATTTTTAATCAACTCTTTATAAGTTTTTAAAAAGAAAGTTATTTTCTTACACAAGTCACCAAAGAATAATCAAGGAGAAAAAAGGTATTTGATAGTGCCTAGATAACTAGGAAAATCATAGTGATCCTCTGAAATCTATAAATTAAAATCTGCCTGTGCCCACTAATTGTATAGTTTGAAAATCCTTTTATATAATTATTATTTTGGCTGGCACACAAGTCTTTGGTTGGTACACTGCGACATGTCATTATATTTAATCTGTTCTTATTTGATACCCCCTGTCCCACTGCCCTCCCTCATCTCCCATTTCTTCCCCTCCTGCTTTGTTCTAACATGTTCTATTCTATGTGTGAACTGTCCTGATGGTTCTATGTATCCAAATTTGCTGTCACAGGGACACTGATGAGATTTAATTAGGGCATACCTTGATAATGTCATTTAACTCAGCCTTCTTTTTATCAAAGTTCCCTCAAATGTAGTTCCATATTAATGAATGGGATGGGGGAGGGCACTAAGAGTTTTGACAAGTTTGAACTATTCAGCCTATAACTCCATTATCAATTACAGAATTTTTGTTCTATACTGCCATATCTTCTGGCAGGCATTCTCCTGCTTTGTTTCTAAGAATTTGAGTACTCTTAAATACTTCAAATAAAAATCATACAACAGGGTCTGGAAGAGATGGATCAGCACTTAATGTAAGAGTACTGGCTGCTGTTCCAGAGGACTTATGTTTAGTTCCATGGAATGGCTCTCACCTCACCTGTAACTCCAATTTCGGGAATCAGATGCCTTTTTATGTCATCTGCAGGCTCCACGCACACATGTAGTACAGACATACATGCAGGCAAAACACTCATACACATAAAATAAAAATTAAGAAAAAGGATTATACAGCATTTGTCCGTTTAAGTATAAAGTCCTCAAGGATCACCTCCGCTGTACATGTCAGAGTTTCTTTCTAAAGCAGAAAGCCCCTCATTGGGCCTGCGTATCCCAATTGATTGTCCATTGAAAGACATCTGAGTTACCCATTTTTGACTATTAGAGTAACACTGACATGAACATAGATTCTACAAATACATCCTATTCCAGACCCCACTTTGAATTCTGCAGGCATATATCCAGGAGTGATGTTGTCCTGAGAAACCTCAAGCAGGCATCAAACTCTTGAAATGCTTCATGCATACCACCCTATGTCAACTACCTCAAAAACCTTGTTACCTACCAGAGCCTGTGGTTGAATTATGTCTCGTCTAGGGTGTATCAGTTAGGTCATTTGTTACGTATGTGTCTGGATCTGGGAGAGAATGCACCAATACTTAGGTGTCATTCAGGTAACTGTAACTTAGGTAGTCATAATACACAACATACACAATCCAGATTATGTTTACAAAGATCAAGATGGCACAAAGATGTTAAATAAAATATGGAAACTCCATCTGTAAAGTATAGTGAAAAGGAATTTTCAGAACACCCACCCACTCTTGTTCACAGTTACTAAGCTACAGATCTATCTCTACAGAATCTGTCATCAGTGCCCTCCTGTGCAGACAGATGCCCATTGCCTACCGTGTTACTTCTACTCCAGAGGAGTAAAACGATGCAGTTTTCTTTCCAGAAAGATTCACAGAGACACATGAAAACTTAAGTTAACTTTTAAGGACTACTAGAAAGGCAGTACAGCACAGAATTTAAGCCTAGCTTCTAATGCTCACTCTCATTAGGCAGACCTAACCCAGAACTTCCCTAAGTCTGTGTATAAGGCTCACACTGGGGCAGGACCATTTACACAGTCCTCAATATTTTACAGTCACTCAGGATATTTGATGGGAAAGTTAGTATACTTTTATATTTGTAATTTTTTCACAAAATTGGATTCTTTTATTAATTAAAAAAATTAGATGCAAAGCTTATACAGAAAAATGTTCTTTCCTTAGAGTTAGAATAAAAAATAAAGAACGTGTTTTAAATTTTTCAGACAGAAATTTAGTGTCAGTACAAGACCATCTTCAACACATATTGTTAGGCTATCTTAATGATATTTCATGATGTACTATGAAAAACATCACTAGGAATGCCTCACTATAAGTTGTCCTGTATATTTTATATGTATTTATAAACATGAACTGTATGTATAAATAAAATGTTTTTCTACCTAGGAAACAGAATAAAATACACTGGTCTCTATAAATCATTAACCCTTATTACTACAGCAATCTGTAAACATTCCTTTAGGACAGATCCAAAGATAACCGAAATAAAGACTCTGGCATATCAAACTGCTATTTGATGCCGGAACCTGCTGCCATCCAAGTGAAAGCCAGATAACCAAGTCTGGAAGGGAAGACATCTTGTTCTGAGTTTTGAGCATGTTTCATGATGAACCATCAAACCCCCATTTTATCCAGAAAGCCCTGGAATTTCCTGACTCTTTTCTTTTCTTTCTTTCTTTTTTTTTTTTTAATATTGACAGTCACTGGCTACAGCTGAATTTAATTTTGAAGAGCAGATTTCAATGGGGGTTTGTAACATCAGGGGTTTTTCTGCTGCCCTCATTACTGCCAGTGAAATTGGAAACCATACCATTTTAATTCATTTCAACCTGAATACCATAGATGCCCATTAAAGTACTTTTAAGGAGGGAAAAGGGGAGGGGGGAAGAGGGAGAGAAGGGGAAGAAAAGGAGCGGGGAGAGGGAGAGGATATGAATGAGAATACAAAGAATTTTCAAAAGTGGCCAAAAAAAAAAAATCCCAGGAATAACATTTCCAATAAGAACGGAAGCCTACTAGCACCTACCCCCACGAAAGAGAGGGGGCAATTTCCAGTACCTCCCACTGGACCACAAGAGGATGGCACTTAGTAGGAGAGTTCTGGACAGCCGACTTCCAGCTCGGACACTTTTCCCACTGCTTGGGCACAGAAGTGAGGATGGTAATGGCTTCAAGCCAGGAAGGTGGCAGAGTACTTAGTCCCTAAGTGCTGCGAGTTTTCCCAATACAGCCCGGTAAAGGAGTCACAGAGGCGGTCCACTGTGATTGTAGACTCCTTAGCAATTTTGGTTTTTAAAGTATTGGCTGGATTTTAATTCACATGATCACATACTCCTTTTCCCCCCTCTGCGCTGTGGAATCCTTCCAAGTCCTGCCAGGAACGGTTAACTCACTGTATGACTGACTGAACAGCTTTTGATGAACGTTTTTTTGAAAAAGCCTGAACCGTAGCAAAGAACGAAGCAAACATTCTTATAAAAACCACATAAAGTTTACTAAGCAGTTCCACTGCTTAGTCTGTAAGTCACAAAACTCTCCGTGAGACAGCAAATCTCACATCTAGAAACCCGTAAGATTCCAAGTTATGTCAACAAATCCAATCTCACTTCCTAACTGTCGATAAAGAGTTTCCCCGTCTAAAAACTATTATTTTAGCGGCGAGGTGTGGAAGTTTTCTCGTTGACCTTTCATTCAAGAACTAGCACGAAAGTTCTTCAAACAGAAATAAAGTCCTATAGAGCGGTCCATTAAGGCGTCGGTTTCCAACATCAAATCAACCTTGAGTGAGTCCAGAGCAAAGCGCCAATTCCTGGGTGCTTGGGCCTTGGTCGCCGCTCAGGGTGCTCTTTGTGGGCAGGGCCACGCGCCTACCCGCCGGTGGGGTCCGGCATCCTGCACCCCCACCGCCTCGTTCCAAAGTCCCCATGGGCGTGTGGGCGCAGGACCCAGTTACCTCAGGCCTCGCCACATCCCCGCCCCCGCTCACCGCTTTGAGATCCAGGACGCCGTCCTGCGCCTCCTGCAGCAAAGACACGAACTTGGTGGTGAGCAGCCCCAGGCTCTTCTCGTGCCGGCTGCTGAGCGCCGCGGGCGGCTGAGAGGACAGCGCCCCAGGCGGCGGCGGCGGCGGCTGGGCCTGGGCCTGCGGCGTGGGCTGGGCAGAGCTCGCGGGCTCCGCCGCCGCCATCGCCGCCGCCCGCCGGGAGCCGCTCTGCCGCCGAGCAGACGAGAAGCGCGGACTCCGCTCCCGGCCCTCGGCGCCCCTCGCGTCCACCAGCCTCCCGGAGCCGAGAAGCGCGCGCGCGCACCACAGAGAGCGCGCGGACTCGGGCGAGCGGCCGGCGCCGCGAGGGTGGGCCTGAGTTTAAATGGCAGGAAGTGACGCCGCCGGCGTTGCTTGGAAACGCACTCTCCGCGGAGGGGCGGGGAGTCGGGCGACCTGGGGCGAGCGGTGCCCTAGACCGGTCCCGCCCACTCCAGCGCTGGCTGTCAGGCTCCGCTGTTGGAGTCTATGGAGTCTCTTTCACACCTACATCAGGTGCAAGTGTTGTTAAGACTCATTTCGCGGGAACAGGAGAACTCCACATCAATCCTCAGTCCTTTCCAACGCCTGTTGAAGGCTGTGGATTTCCAACTCTTGCCGTACCTGCCTTTAAAAAGCGTGCTTTACCAAATTATATATTTGTTTCCCAGTAATCACATTATTTGGGCAACTCGCAGCATCTTGTGCTTAGTGATATCCTAAACTACGGAGGGACAGTGAAATCACACAGGTATGAGATGAGGAAATCTGTTTCCACCCTTCATTTTACTTGCAAACTTGAGAATCAGTGTAAACATCTTTGACAACTTAGTGTTCACATACGTTGAATATTGCTCACACTTAAATATTAGGTGACTAAAAAACATTTGGCAGAAAATAATGTTCCTACCTGAAGGAATAATACCTAATTTAACAGTAGAGAGAAAAAAAGTCACCGAAATGAGAGGGAAAACAAAGCTGACAGCACCAACTAGTAAATCCTGAAAACTATTTTAAACAAAAGTATTGTTTTGCCTTCACAGGCATGAGTTTATTAGCCACTGTTTTAGTGCGAAGAACATAGTAAACAAAATTTGGGATAAAGGCTCTAAAATAAAATGAAAACAATCAGTTAATGCAACTATCTATATATTTTTATATTAAGCAAATCAAATTTTTCAAATTAATATTGATTATAATAAAGTGTTTCTTGAGATTTTAATCAAGGAACATTCTTGTGTGCTAGGTCAGAAACTTGTGAAATGAAATTATTACTATTTATAAAACAATTATGTGTGTCTTACTTAGCTCAGGCTGCCATACAACATCAGAAATTGGCTATCTAAACTATAGAAATTTATAGTCTCATAATCTGGAGGCTGCAAGTCTAAGATCAAGGCATAGGGATTGCTGAGTTCTAGTCAGGAGCCTCTTGTAGTTTGTGGATGCAGGAATTTTTGCAGTCTTTGTCTTTGGGAGGCTAGTGAACAGCTTCGCATTTCTGCTCCCACAAAAGCTCTAACGCCAGCATGAAAACCTCAGCCTCAGGCAGATATCTACTGGGAATGACCCCCCTAGTCTCCAAACAGCTTAAGTGGGGAGGGGGCTGGGGGCTTAGAGTTTCAAAAGGTTAGTTTTTGGGAAGCAAGCATATGATTGAACTTTTATCACAATTATCATGATGGGTAATTTTGTAAACACATTCTAATATACTATTTTAGATACTTTTAGAAAGACAATATGACTACTGACTCTAAACTTTTGGCTAATAGTTGTTTATGGTTTTCACAGTGGAATTTTCATTTATTTGAATTTGCTGGATTTCAAGTATTAGAGTATTAACAAATTAGCAAACATTTCAACTAGCCATAAAAACCTTTAGTGGTTTGTTGACTGATATTCTAAAATAAAAAATTACACTACTGTTTCACAAATTTCAGAGAGAAAACTGTCATAAATGTTTTTTATTCCTTTATTTGTTGTAAAAACATTTGATAGATGTAAAATTTATACACAACCCAGTCTTTCCACGTGGGTTGTAACATATAGAGCTGTGCAACTGCCATCTGCATAATAACACAGAACACAAACGTGGGTACAGTCCAAGCCCTCAGGAGCACATCGGCAAAGGAGATGAGAACATGACCCGGAGGGCGGTGCTTTCCAGTCTCAGTCCGCGCGTGCACAGTCACCCTGCGAACAATCAACAGCACAGTGAAAAATAAGGATGTTTCTTTCCCACCAAACATTGCTGAAAATGAGATGGATGGTAAAATGTCATTTTATTACTGCTGAATCTTTTTGAAATTTCTGCTCATTAAAAACCAGAATACAAATAATCTTAAGACACTACTGGTCACTATTGCATACTGTTCACTTAACAGGTATTAGGTGACTAAGAATACACTTTTTGTTTCAGTCTGACTTCGGTTTCCATGTCCTTTGGCTATAAAGAGACAGTTATAGAAAGGGGGCCGGTTACTACACACGAATGCCTGCCCTTTTGGAGAAAAACCTCGGATCCCTTGGGCAGATTTTTGTTCACTTGCTAGTCCAGTGTTGCTAACATGTATTTCACTGACCTATGGAGTAATAGTTCCATGTCAATCCTTCAACAAATCTGGGTTAGTCACATAGATTTGAGGGACAGATATTATGAGGTGCTATAATATTATTGAATAAATTTTAATACATTTCAGAATAATTATGTAATTCAGGACTAGGTTGAGGGATGAATGGCAAGAATTTGATGATGAAAAGAATAATTTATTAGGCCAGAACATACTGGATTTAAAGTATGTGACCTTTGTGGAGAATCACACATGCCATTTTCATATATACAGGATAAATAAAAAAATATGTACTTTTCTGTCATAGTAAATATTTAAGAAAATAAAAGTTTTATTTGATGATGAGAGTAAACTATTTTTATTTTTCTTTTTTGCTTCCCCTCCAGGGGGGTAGGGCAGTGCTTTGGATTGAACTTGGGGCGCTGTGCATGCTAAATAAGTACCCAAGCACTGAGTTATGTTCTCAGATGTAACTGAGTTTTAAATTAGTAATTCTACTTAATGGTCAGCTAACAGTCCATCAAAAATTTCTATATGAACTGTATTACCGCTTTGTTGTAATTTTTCTGAAACTAATTTGGCTATTTTTCCTTTCAAATGCTTATAACATGCAAACATCTGTCTTCTGCATTTTCTTTTATTTTTATGTGCACTCGTCTGAAGGTGCCAGAGTCCCTGGAACTGGACTTACAGACAGTTGTGAACTGCCATGTGGGTTCTGGGGATCGAACCCAGGCCCTCCGGAAGAGCAGTCAGTGCTGTTAAGCTCTGAGCCATTGTAGTAATAGGTGTGGAGAGGGCTGCTGTGTCCTGCCCAACTCTGGGTGTGGGCGGGCTGTGTTCCCAGCACCGGGACGCCGGCCTGCTTTTGGCCCTGGCTTATACCCGGAATAATTACACACAAACTGTATTCATTTAAATTACTGCCTGGCCCATTATCTCTAGCCTTTGCTTGGCTAACTCTTACATCTGATTCAGCCCATTTCTAAAAGTCTGTGTGCCACCACGAGGTGGTGACTTATCGGAAGATTCTAACCTGCATCCATCTCGGACCAGAGCATCATGGCGTCTCCCCATGACCCAGTCTTCTTCCCAGCATACTGTTCTGTTTTCCCCGCCTATCTAAGTCCTGCCCTATCAAAAGCCAAGGCAGTTTCTTTATTATCCAATGAAAGCAACACAAAATACAGAAGATCCCTCCTACATCAAGCCATCTCTCCAGCCAGATAATTACAATATAAAGGGTAGTTAAGGCCTGGTGGTGGTGGCACATGCCTTCCATCCCAGCACTCGGCAATCTCTGTGAATTTCGAGGCCAACGTGGTCTACAGAGTGAGTTTCAGGACAGGCTCCAAAACCGCGGAGAAACCCTGTCTCAAAAAAAGCAAAACCAATATATATAATACAATAAATAAATAAATATATTTAAAAGGTATTTCAAGGATAGTTAATCCTCTTATGATAAATGACATTGTTCATCGCTCACATGGCACAGATAATGCACACTATGACAGATAGTGCAAAGGCCTTTTGAAAGTTTGAAAGTACAAATAGCAAGTGCAGATTGTATGTAAACACACAGTTTGCACACACACAGCAGAATGATTTTTTGTCTTGTACTTCTGTTTTGCCAAAGAGGATACATAATATGTAATTAAAAACATGTTGCCCCGGAACAGTGGCATTCTGCCATCCATTTTAAAGGTAGCATTCAAAGCAATGGTTTTCATCAAGTCTCTCTTCTCTGTTCTCATTTTATTCTCCCATTGCTTTTCCTTGTACCCTCCCCTTCTGCAGTTGTTTCTTCCATTTAGTCCTTCTGATTTCCTATTACATGTATTCCATTACTGTTTTTCTGAGCCCTGTAAAAGTTCATTACCCCCATCTTGATACATGACTTACAAATATATAGGCACACATGTAAACATAATATATATTAGTTCTTGCATGTGAGAGGAAATTGGTATTTTTGAGTCTGTCCTATTTTGCTTAACAATGATTCTAATCATACCTATTTCTCTACAAATGTCATTTTTTCTTCCTTTACAGCTGCATAAAATTCCACTGTGTTTACGTACCACATTTTCTTTTTTCTTTTTTCTTTTCCAAGGCAGGGTTTCTCTGTAGCTTTGGAGCCTATTCTGGAACTATCTCTTGTAAACCAGGCCGGCCTCGAACTCACAGAGATCCGCCTGCCTCTGCCTCTCGAGTACTGCAATTAAAGGCATGCTCCACCACAGCCTGGCTCCACATTTTCTTTATCCTTCATCTGTTGATGGCCAATTAGACTGGTTCCTTTTCCAAGTAACAGCAACTAATACAGCAATAATCACCTGTATGTTATGTCCATTCAGAGTCCTTTAGGTATATATCCAGTGGTGTATAGCTATTATGTGGCAGAAATCTCCATGCTTGACTTCAAACGTCCTTGCATGAGATTACATTCTCTCCCATTAGTAAATTAAAGATCCTCTTCCCAGCATCCTTCTCTTCCCTCATCACCAGCCTTTACCTTTTACTTTCTTGAGAATAGCATTCTGACTGCGGCGGATGGACTAGCAAAGCATTGAAGTTTTTGGCGCTAAACTTTTGCAACTCTCGTATATCTTTCATTTTTATTTCTGCTACACAGCTTTTTTTTTGTATTTTATAAGCTGTCTTTTCACTCACTCTGATGGTTGTCTCTTTGGCTGTGGTGAAGCTTCTTGATTTCATATGATTCCTATTTATTAATAAATCTTGGCATTATTTCCTGTGCTGTTGGGGTCTTTTCCAGAAATTCTTGCCTCTATACCTTGAGATAAGTTAGCTATGTTTTCCTCTGAAGTTTCAGAATAACTGTAGATCTTACATTAAGGTTTTGATCCATTTTTTAATTGATTTTTGTGTAGGGTAGTTGATATTGGCATACTTTTACATTCATAAACCCAATTTCCCCAGATTCATTTGTAAAGGATTGTTTCTTCTCTAATGTTTATTCTTGAGAACTTTATCAAGTGTTAGTTGCTTCTAGCTCTGTGGACTTCCTTCTGAGTCCTCTGTCCTGTTCCTTTGCTCTCCATGTTTATTTTTATACCAGTGCTATGCTATCTTGTTACTGGACTCTGTAATGTAAGTGGGCATCATATTATGGAGCTGGCATTGTTGCTGCCAAGGACTGCTGTAACTGTTCAGAGCCTCTTGTCCTTCCACTTGCATTTTAGGATTGTTTCTAGCTCTGTAAACAATGTCATTGGGTTTGATGAGGGTGCATTTATCTGTAGACTGCTTTTTGGTAGAATTGTCATTCTCAAACTATTATTTCTTCCAGTCCTTGAGCATGGATGATCTTTTGATCTTCTAGTGTGTAAAACTATTTCTTTAGTATCTTAGTTTTAATTGTATAGGTATTTATACAACTAAATCTGATTCACAGTTATTAATTTTAAACTCTTGTGGCATACAGATTTTAAAAACTGCATAATGTTTATGTGCAAGAGCATACATGTGTATTTATGTGGAGGTCAGGGAACAACTTGTGAGAATCAGTTTTTTTCTTCCACTATGTGAGTCCCAGGGACCAAACTCAGGTAGTACTCAGGTTTAGCATCAAGTGCCTTTACTAGCTGACCCATCTCACCAGCTCAGCAATGAGATTTTTAATTCTCACCTTCACTAGGGTGGGTAGTGTTTATAATCTGATATATGAACTTGAAGTCATACGTATTCATGCACAGAAATCATGTATAATAAAATATAAAGGAATCTAGGTTTATTATAACAAAAAATAAAAATATACTGGAGGGGCTGGAGAGAAGGCTTGGCAAGAGCACTGGCTGCTCTTGCAGAGTTCCTGGGCTCAATTCCTAGCATCCACTTGGCAGCTCACAACATCCAATAACTCCAGTTTGAGGATATCTAATAGCCTTTTCTGGTTTCCATGGGTACCAAGCATACACATGCTGCACAGATATACATGTAGGCTAAACACTCATACACATAAAACAAAATATAAGAAATAATATACTGGAAACATCTACTTAAGCTCCAGCAGCTCTTAAGTCTATTGTTGTGGGTAAAACAGAAAACCAGATTGTGGCCACTCACTGAAACTGGTGCTATTGAGACCTGTCTCTCATCCTTTACAGTATGGGTACTGGGCAGCAGAAAAAGATCCCAGCAGAAGGAAATATTACAGATAATTAGGATCACCCTATCATTCCCACTCTTCTGTATGACCATATATGGTAACTCAGATGAGTCTGTCAATTGAACCATTACCATAGTGTTGCAACATTGTTTTTAGCATTATCCACATCAATGATGTGTAAATGGTACTAGAGTTGGGTGACTGCTCTGTATTCCCCCGGACACCTTGACAAAGTGTGAGGAGTTAAGCTGTTATCCTCCAAAACATTCAGGACATTGCCCCATGCACAAGTATATTGGGATTCCCAAGGGTAACAGTGATTTATCTTTACTAGTTATTATTCAAATTATTCAACTAGCCATCTGAATCTAACACCTCAGTTTGACAGAAGCTCTGCAGTCTTGGAGAGTGAATCATGGCTTTGGGAATTTGGTTAGTTGTATAACTTCCATGTAGGGAAGTAAGTGCATATTAGAACTCAAGTTCATAGCAAAGTGTCTAAGTCCAAAGATCACTAAGTTTATTTGGGGGTACTTTAAGTCAAGAATTTAGATTCAAAGATAAATTTCTGGATTGAGAATTATTGGAAAAAATGCCCTAGATTCAGAAAACCAAATGATTCCTAAAACTTCTTTCAGTGAATGTATAAATTATCTGACACTCCTCCTCCCAACCAATGGGTTGCTGACACTGTTTCTAATCGTACCATAATCTACACTCCTATTATAAAATTTAAGTGTTCCATCCTCCTTCTCACAGACCGGGGAGCCCAGATACTGCCAACTAGCAGAAATGTGTACTCAGGATTACCCTCAACCATCATTTGCACTAAAATCTTATTGCACAGAACCATTTTTATAGCCTATCCAACCATAATCAAATCACACAAATAGACCAAGACTTGACTTGACAAATAGTACAACTAATGACATTTGTGACCTGGGGTAGCAGAAATATTGTTCTGGTAAATTGCTCTATCAAAAAAGACATTATAGCAGTGGTGGCGTAGGCCTTAATCCCAGCACTCGGGAGGTAGAGGCAGGTGAATCTCTGGGAGTTCGAGGCCAGCCTGGTCTACAAGAGCTAGTTCTGGGACAAGCACCAAAGCCACAGAGAAACCTTGTCTCACAAAACCAAAAAACAAAAAAACCAGACATTATATCTGAAGACTGTATCTGAGCTGAAAGCAGGCAAATTAGTATGACAGCTGTAGAGAAACCTCTAGCAGAGATGTAAAGGCCCTATTCAGGGCAGCCACTTAACAACTCCTAACACCCCATGCTCCTGTTTCAAAGGTAGGTCTTGGGAGAGGGATGCTCAGTAGGAGAGGTGTGCTGAGTATGTGAGGCTGCGCTGGGTCCTGAGAATTTTTGTATGCTTAAGAAGTTGCCAAGTTATATTCTCTTGGTTCTCAGATCACATGTTGAACAGCTAAATTCTCATTATGACTCAATTATGTTATTTTTCCTGAACACAACTAAAAGAGCAACAAAAAATAAGTTTGCAATGTCTTTATACATAATACTGACACATGAAGATCAACACCAGGAAGGTGATATCACACACTATAAACACTGTATTAATAAAGTCAAATACACTGAACATGTTGATTCCTTATGACCCGACTCTAAGTGGTGCCCCTTTCCATCTCTCTGGATGTCATTCTTAGTCTCTTGAGGGGTGAGTATCTGAGTACTCTCAACTGCCAACACTGTAGAAAAATGATCCAACCTGGCCATAAAATACAGTAAGTAACTCGAATTTTCCAATATAGATGATCTCAAAATAAAATGGGAAATTTGAGCAACATGCCTCCTGTCCTCTATAGTAATAGGAGACACTTTACAAGAACATATTTATGAAATTCTCAAGTTAGGCCTGATTTCCAGTCATTAATTGGTTTCATCTGATAAACTGATAGAGTTACATTTACTGCACTTATTAGAGTGGTTAGCTTGAATTTCTCCATTGTTTCAAATGAACTCAATCCCTTTGGGGAGAACTTTGAGGGTGGCTGTATGCAAGTTCAAGAGAGTCTACTTCAAGTGCTAGATGAAAGCAGGAAACCTGGGTCTGGGTCATCTAGGTCTGCCTATCCCAAGAGGTGTGACCTGTTTAAGGGTTAGTAACAAGACTCCTAGGATTTTGATGTCATGAGTGGGAGCTGGATGGATGGAATCCCTTCCCTTCTTGGCTGTGATTATCAACCATAACATAGCCTAATAACTTTCAGAACTCATGCATAACCCTAACAGCTTGTCCACTCTGGCGAGACTATATCCTTTGGCCAGAAGCAAAGAGAAGAAACCTGATTTGCCCACACCCACAACCATCTATGGAGTTTCACCTGGCTGAAGTGGAGATGCTGAAAATGCAGTCCCTGCAACATCGTCCAGGTTTTTGTTGTTTTAGGTTTTTGTTGAATACTTTTTATTGCTGTATCTAATTAGGACTACTTTTAGAAGTTTTAAAGCACTTTTACCGTCAAGATTATTTTTCTGGGAAGGTCAGTAAACCCCTTGTAGCCATTCAAATGTAGAGTCTCCAATGTGGCTCAGGCTGATGTTTTGGCTCACCTACTTGAGTCTCCTGGTGGTGAGTTGTGTGCATGGCATCGTGCCTAGATTTGGCATTTTAGTGATTTGGGGGGTTACTTTCCTAGTTAATACTCTACTGATTATTGTATGCATCTGAGCACTAATCATCTTCAATTCAATACTACTGTAATATAAACAGAACACACACTATAGTTACAAAGCTTCTGGTATTTTCTGCTATCTTCTATGGTATAAATTCAACAAGAGTAATTTCTGCCAGCTAGCCAAAATTCTAATCTTTTATATAAAAATTTACCTTTTATAGTAAATCATTTTCTTTGGTGGGTTTGAGTTATCAGGTATAATTTCCTTTCTGCCTTAGTTTCTTTGGCATCTTTCTTACAGGGTGGACTGACAATGTATTTTGTAAGTCTTCATTAATCTACGAATGTCTTTCAGTTATTTTGAATTCTTTCCAAGCTGTATTGTTTATGGTAAGAATTCTCTTGTTCCCTTCCAAATTTCTCGAAGTGTAGCTGATATTGTAAGGGTGAAATCTTTTTATAATGATTTTTCTATTAAAAAATCTTTTGGGCTGGGCAGTAGTGGTGCACACCGTTAATCCCAGCACTCAGTTGGAGGACAGTCTGCTCTCTAAGAGCTAGTTCCAGGACAGGCTCCAAAACTACAGAGAAACCCTGTAGTGAAAAATAAAAAACAAACAAACACAAAAATTATCTCAGTTAATTATTTAAAATCAAATTTAGTAGGTTTGCAGCTATGCTTTATCTTGCTTCCAAGATGCCTATTACATGTTGGTTTCTCTGATATTAGCCCAGAATGCAGTATGTTGCTCAGCTATAAGAGGGCACAAGACCCTTTCCTTCAAGAACATTTATTATTTGGGTTTTACTTACTTTTTAAAATTTAGTTTACTAATGATACTAGTTTTCAAATGTGTTATATTTTCTTCCTTTCAGAAATGGCACAGGAGTACAATTTCCAGTGTAAGAGGTGACGGCAGTGACATAGCAGTTCAAGACATGCTAGGAAATGAAGTGTTTCCAGTTGCAGAGTCAGAAGTCTCTTCATGCAGTGACTGAAAGTGTGGATGATGGTAGGACTGCAGTGCTCTTCTAGATCAGACAATATTTATAAAAGTATAAATGTCATCTTTAATGAAACAGATACACCAGAAAAGAGGAAACAGCATGTGGAGATAGCTATACCTCCTTTCTGAATGACAACACATTTTTTTTTTAATCATATAGACTTTAAATTTCTGGCTACATGTTATAGATGCTTTGAAAGAACAGAGCTATATCAATTAAAGGATAACCCATAAATATAATTAGTTCTGCACTAGCACAAGTTAACAACAATGATTACTTTCTCTCCTCTCTCCTTTATTGAAAATCTAACTTTCCTTTACAAGTCTGCAAATAAATGTGTAATTACCAACAAAGTACATACAGGACAAAGACAAGAAAAAGTGCTTGAAGTCTAGTTACTATGATAGGTTATCCTAATATATATAATTATCAATAGTTTATTATAAAGACCCTACACATACAATTATTTCATCAAGTCTCTTAAAAATTCATGAATGAAATGTGTAGAAAGAGACATTTCAAAGTCATAGCAGTTACTACGGTTACAGTATTTAATTATTTGTACAATAGGTCTGTTGGTCCATTTCAATTAAATTTGTTCCCACCAACATCACATTTCTTTCTGAATTTCACTTAGAGCACAAGCAAGTTGGTTAATTTTTCCTTCCATTATTTTTTTGTTCTTGCATGTTTCTTCCAGAAGTCCTCGCATTTCTTCTTCAACTTGCTGAACCTAAACCAACATTTTACATTTTAATTTTCTAAAAAAAAATTTAAGTGCATTTTGAAAGTCAATGATGTATTTTATTTTATGTACTCTATACTTTGTGATTCATTAAATGAAGTTAGCAAGATGCAACTTTTTTCAAATGATAAAACTGAAACTATATAAAGTACTTTCAAATGTATTACCTATTTAGTCTGAAGATTCTCCTGAAAAAAATAAAGCAATGTGTTTACCTGCATTTTGAGCTCAGAAAATGTGAATTCCCTGTTTTATAGAGAGAACAGAAACCCGGTTTTCTGATTCCAACATCCCACTGCACTGAGCTGCCTGCCAATGCTAAGTTCAACTTAAAACATACACCCCTTAAAAGATTTCCAACTCACACAACTTCCCTCCCAAAGCAATCTTTCTTCAATTCGGCACCTCTACCATTTCTAAAGGTCTGTCTTTCACCTTTGAAATATACTTTTACCATCCATTCATAGCCCACATTCCCCTAAGACCCCTGTATAGCATACTACAGACTTCTGCTTGATTCTTCTATGTAGCTCACCATGTCTGACACAACTAACTATGACCACTTTTTTCTATCACTTCATTCCTCACCTCCTTAATACAGATCTTCTAATTTTATTTCCTTTAGAAAATGACTTTTCCCAATTTATTTTTTTAGATTTATTTTTTTTATTTTATGTGCATGTGCATTTTGCCTGTATACATATATGTTTACCACAATCATGCTTAGTGCTAATGGAGGTCAGAAAAGGGCATCGATTCCTTGGGACCAGAGTTACAGTTGATTGTCAGCCACCATGTGGATGCTGGGGACCAAGCTTGGGTGTTCTCCAAGAGCCTAGTGCTCTCAACCTTAGAGCCAACTCTCCAGTTCCAACTTTTCCTAATTTAAATTGTTACCTTCGTCTGTGATGCATCAGAATCTATATACTTCCTGTGTCTGATTATTTTAAGCTCTGATTCTATTTTTCTAGTTTTGTTTTAATTTAAAATAATTTTGTTGCTTTAGTACACAAGACAAATTTACGCCATTAAGAACAGAGACTGTGGATGACTCATAATTCCAGCTGGATGGAAGGACCCACTTAATCTTATAATAAGGAGCCAATCGGTGAATCCGGCTCTATCAGAATCAAGTAGAATTTAGCATCCATGTCCTTTCTGTTCATTTCAGAGGCTTGGGAACAGGAACTGCTTTCTTTGTTAAATGGTAGAGATCTTCAGGATGATCAGGAGCAAGGCCTTTGGACTTAAGAATTCTCAAGAACTCATTACATCGTAAAATAAACCATGCAGCACCAGGAAGTCCCTCAGGACCATCCTGAAAAGAGAAGCTTGTAACTTCTAACACAATACAAACTTAACCGTGTAATAAACCTCAGGGCGGCAGGACTCTCCAGAGTTTGTCTGTCAAAAACTAGCATAAGAAAGCATTTCTTGCTATTTGTCTGCGAGGTCTTTGGAACCCCCAACACAGCCTGCTTCAGGGCTGAGGGGACTAGAGAGCCACTAGGGAGTGTTCCTGCCTCTGGGCCTTCTTTGTTCCATCCTACCCAGTCCCCAAGCCTGCCTCTTTGTCTGCTAGGTCCTCGGAACCCTGCAAGAGACCCTGCTCCCATGCTGAGAGGAACTGCAGAGGTGAGTAAGGGTCCACAGGGCCAGGCAGCCTGAAGTGCCACTCTCTGGGACAGTGCTGGGGGACTGAATCCAGGCCACCTCCAATTCCCTAAGCTTTTCTGGCTATCCAGCAGGGAGTGTTCCTGCTGCTGGCTTTCTTTACCCCATCCCACCCTGCCCACAAACCCACCTTTTCATCTGCAAGGTCCTTGAAACCCCCAACACAGCCTGCTTCAAAGCTGAGGGGATCTGAGAGCATACAGCAGTGCTGAGGGGACCTATAAGAGGGCAGACCAAGAAAAACTCCCCAGTACTCAGTCAGCCACAGCAAAGATTGGACCAGACACCAAGACTCTGCTGGCCTCATTGAAGGAAGAGATGGGTAGGTGCCAACACAAGAATTCCTCCAACATTCTGAAAAGCAACATAGTAACACCAGAATCCAGTGAACAGGAAGATTTGAACATCCAAACCCAGAAGTAGAAGAAATTGACTTTAAACATAACCTTATGAAAATGATGGAGACCTTTAAACAGGAAGTGAAAACTCCCTTAAAGAAATGGAAGAAAAGACAAAAAGTTAGAAGAAATTAATAAATCCCTCAAATATACCCAAGAAAACAAAGTAATCAAACAGGTAAAGGAAACAGTTCAAGATTTGAAGACCGAAATGGAGGTAATGAAGAAAACACAAATCAAGGGATGGCTGGATATGGAAAATCTGGGTAAACGAACAGGAACTACAGAGACAAGCATAACCAACAGATTACAAGAGAGAAGAAAGAATCTTAGGCGCTGAAGATACTGTAGAGGAAATAGACTCATTGATCAAAGAAAACATCAAACCCAACAAATTTTTAACACAAAACATCCAGGATATCTAGGATATCATAAAAAGACCAAACCTAGGAATAATATTGTGGGCTCTAATATCAGCCAGCCTGGCGACGGCCATGGCTTGAATACAGCTTGGTAGCTGGAAAGCTAGCAATTTAGAAAGACAAAAGGTGAAAGGCTTGGCTCCGGCCTTCTTTGACTTGTAGATTGCCCAGGAAGAGATTGCTGGCTCCAAAGCTGGTGAGGTATGCAGGTGTGTTGCTCAGAGGTGTGGTGTCCCCGGGGAAAGAATGTGAATAGAGAATTCCTGAGGGTGGAGGAGGATTCAGGTTGGGAGAGCATTCAGAGCTTGGGAGAGAGAATAAAAGCAGGTCATGCTGTAAGGACAGGAAGTCCTGAGCTGCCCTTGAATGATAAAGATGGCGTAAAGAGTCTGATTCTTCCACGCACCTCCGAGAACACATTTAGGGCAAAGCACCAGTTTCTGTGTTGGGGCGACGGTCCCCGACAAATAGGGGTATAAGAAGGAGAAAAACTCCAGTTCAAAGGCCCAGAAAATATATTCAACAAAATTATAGAAGAAAACTTTCCCAACCTAAAGAAGGCTATCTCAGAAGGTACAAGAAGCTTACAGAACACTAAATACACTGGATCAAAAACAAAAAACAAAAAAACAAAAAACAAACAAACAAAAATAAAACATCCTCTCATCATATAATAATCAAAACACAAAACATACAGAATTAAAGAAAGAATTTTAAGAGCTGCAAAGAAAAACGGTCAAGTAACATATAAAGGTAAACCTATCAGAATTATACCTGACTTCTCAGCAGAAACCAAGAAAAGCCAGAAGGTCTTGGATAATGTGTTGCAGACACTAAGAGACCATGGATGCAAACCCAGACTACTATATGCAGCAAAGCTTTCTTTCACCATCAATAGAGAAAACAAGATTTTTCTATGACAAAAACAGATTTAAACAATACACATTCACAAACCTAGCCTTACAGAAAGTACTAGAAGGAAAACCTCAACCCAAGGAAGCCAACAACACCTACAATAGCACAGACATCTGATAACCCTCCATCAACGCAACTCAAAAAAGGGAAGCACGCAAACACTACCACTAAAAAATAACCGTAGCTAACAACCACTGGTAATTAGTACCACTTAATATCAATGGACTCAATTCACCTATAAAAGGATACAGGTTAAAAGAATGAATATGAAAACAGGATCCAGCATTCTGCTGTTTATAAGAAACACACCTCAACCTCAAAGACACTACCTCAGAGTAAAGGGTTGAGAAAAGGTTTTCCAATCAAATGGACCTAAGAAACAAGCGGGTGTGGCTATCCTAATATCTAACAAAATTAATTTCAAACTAAAATCAATCAGAAGAGATGGAGAAGGACACCTTATACTCATAACAGGAACAATTCATCAAGATGAAGTCTCAATCCTGAATATCTATGCCCCTAATATAAAAGCACCCACATATGTAAAAGAGACATTACTAAAACTCAAATCACACATCAAACTCCACACACTAATAGTAGATTTCAACACTCCTCTATCGCCAATGGACAGGTAAACCAGACAGAAACTTAACAGAGAAATAAGAGAACTAACAGATGTAATCAATCAAATGTACTTAACAGACAGCTATAAAACATTCCACCCAAATAGGAAAGAATATACCTTCCAGCACCTCATGGAACTTTCTTGAAAATTGATCACATACTCGGTAACAAAGCAAACATCCAAAGATACAAAAAAAAATTTTTAGTAACCACCTGTGTCTTATTGGATCACCATGGAGTAAAGTTAGAATTTAACAACATTACCCACAGAAAGCCTATAAACTCATGGGGACTGAACAGTAAACTACTGAACCA
>JAQHUG010000574.1:8386-30696 GCA_028555095.1 Dicrostonyx torquatus | reverse complement strand
GGGGGAGAAGTGGGAGGAGGGGAACAAGTGGGAATTTTGATTGGTATTATTTACAAAGTAATAAAAAAAGCATTTGTTCAATTCTTTACCAAATAATGTTGGTAGTAGGTCCAACATCATACTCAGTATTTTCAGCCAAAAGCCTAATTCATGTTTTATTGCCCATAGCATTTTTATATCATATTAAATAAAATACCTGAAATCGCTCGCCAGTGACTTCAAATGAAATAACTTAGACATTATTCCCATTAACTATTATTTATATAAGACCGTTTTCTCTCTTTAGAGTCCTAAGGATAACTCTACTTAAACCACATTGTAATTGAGAATGACTTTGTGTCTGCATGACTTACTTATTTATGTGTGCATGAGTTGGTATGTGTCTACATGAGTATGTGAATGTATGCTGAGGTCAGATTAGGGCAGTGGATCCCTCAGAGCTGGAGTTACTGGCATTTACAGGGTGTGGTAACCTGGCTTTTGCTATGTGGATAACTATCTGAACTCTGAGCCTCATGACTGTTCAGTGCTCTTCACCACTGAGCCATCTTCTCAGTTCCTCCCCTACTTCTGGACAGATCTTTCTGTTTAGCTCCGTCTGGCAGGAACATTTCATCTTCCTCCCTCATCCTAAATACTAAGATTACAGAATAAGCATACACCACTGTGCTTTCTGCCCTTGAACACTTTTTGGTTGCTCATTACTGAATCTTATACACCTTCATTTCTGTTTCGTCTTTTCCATTACTACTTGAAAATTAATGAAAGGTTCTTAGGTATTTAGGTACTTGTGGATCTCAACAAGTGGGCATATTGGAATATTTGTGTATTTGTTAGAATACCTTGGTTTGACCATTTTCCTCGAGAGGTAAAGTACCTGATGTCTGACTTGGCAGCACCAGAAACTCATTCTCATCAAGATGACAAAGCTGACTGATTTAAGCCTCCGTGAATAGGGAAGCGATAGCTGAAAACTTTCTCAAGGCAGTGGTAGACTGCATTTACACTTTTTCCTTGTCTTAAGCAAAGGGAAATTCACAGAAGAGTGTCAAGATTGTGGACAAGTGCAAATGGGATCTAACTTAGGCCTCAGTTCACTGGAGTTATTGCCTATAAATGACCCAAGTGGTGCCTGGATGCAGGACAGCTTTGAAAACGTGTTCCTTAGTAGTTATATCATTAAAATGTGTAGCTTCTTCTAATTTTCAGTAATCTAATTTTTTAACTATACTCATTTAATATTGATTTTTAAAGTAAATCTTAACTCACATTACCTTTAAATTCGCACAATCAATATATTTCTGCTTCTCATTTGTTAGTTGTATTATTTCAGCTTGATGAGCTTCAACAATTGCATCAACCTGTTTCTTAAAAGCATCATCCATGCTTTGAAGCTTTTCTAGTGCATCCCTTTAAAAAAAAAAAGGAGAAAAAAATACTCCTATGCATATGGGTATACAGATTAAGTGGGCTTTTTCTTAGGTGCAGTGAGAAGTCATCTGCAGACTGTTATTAATAACACTCTGCATCTCGAAATCAAAACCAGCCATTAAATTGTAATATCCATTTTCCACGGAAACTCCTATTTTACAAATTATTTTTAAAATAGATTTATATATTAAAAAGTAAATCTTTATTTCCTAAGTATTTTTTAACAACGAAACTAAAAATTGCATTTACATATGTAGTTTTTTTGATCTCTTTTAAAATCATTTCTCTTCCTCAATGTATGCAGGCTAATTGGTATTTAAATCGACACTGTTCTTGGCAGTCAAGTGACTATCTGAATTCCATTTACACCAAGCAAGATTTTATTCAGATAGTGACAATAATATTAGTAATAAAATGTACATATAATGATTACTATGTTTCAGGCATTATGCTATATGGAGAAATACATATTTATCAAGTTATTGGGGGAAAACTATTACTTTCTATTTTATAGATGGCATGAAAATAATTTTCTTAGCAAATTAATTATGTCTGCCATAACTTTGGCATCTTTTTCTTTCTTTACACGTGTTTTACCAAGCCCGTGCAGTATGTATGTTTAAAGGGATCCCACATCCTTCATGACTTAATGCTTACTTTTGTAGCTCAAGGCTTTTGTCTCTCTCCGCTTTAAGTTTCTTTTCCTTGTTTTCAAATTTTTCTTTGAATTCTTTAACTTGTGTTTCAAGATGACAGAGTAGCTCTCCTTTATCATGCCATTTCTGATTTAATGTGCTAAAAAGACAGGAAATAACTTTAAAAGCGAAAAACATGAAATCATTAATCTAAAACTTTCTCAGTGACAAGTATTATACAATACCTGTAAGCTTTTCTGATTTCTTCAAGTTCTAATTCCTTTGTTTTTAACTGCTGTTTTAGTTTTTCCTTTCTCTCATTGTGTCTTTCTAATTTTTCAATCACATTATCTAGTTGTGAACATTTTTCATTAAGTTGCTCTTGAGTACATTTTTCTACGAAAGTGATCTTTTCTTGTAATAATTTGATCTGATCATCTTTTTCTTTTAGGCACTTTAAAAAAAATCAGTAATTTATTTTAGATGTTGCATATGGTAAAAATTAAGACCTAAAAGGATATTAAACATAATATTATATATAATATGAAATTTTCTTGTCATGGCTAATCTTTTACAGATGCCTCATGTTGTTATTTCAAAGGCAATACTAAGCCAGGCATTGTGCCACACGCCTTTAATCCCAGCACTCAAGGCAGTGGCAGGCAGATCTCTGTGAGTTTCAGGCTAGTTTGTTTCCTTGCCACCCAGGAATACATAGATACATAGACCCTGTCTCAAAAAACAGTAAAAACAACAACAACAAAAAAATCAAATTAAGATTCAAGTTAATAACTGCCACATTGTACTTTTGAATGAAAGGTAAAAAACTTTAAAAGGAAACATGATATTCTTTCTCTCTCTCTTTTTTTTAAAAATTATTTATTTATTATGTATACAGTGTTCAGCCTGTATGTCTGCCTGCAGGCCAGAAGAGGGCGCCAGATCTCATTACAGATGGTTGTGAGCCACCATGTGGTTGCTGGGAATCGAACTCAGGACCTCTGGAAGAGCAGACAGTGCTCTTAACCTCTGAGCCATTTCTCCAGTCCTCTTTCTCTCTTTAAAATCTACAACAGTTAGCTGGTTGGTGGTGGCGCATGCCTTTAGTCTCAGCACTCAGGATGCAGAGACAGGTGGATCTCTGTGAGCTCGAGGCCAGCCTGGCCTACAGGTCAAGTTCCAAAACAGGCTCCAAAGCTACAGAGAAACACTGTCGAAAAACAAAACAAAACAAACAAACAAAAAAAAATCTACAACAATTGAAGATTAAAAATATAAATTATTTCTAAATCTGACACCAGCCTTTTTCCCAAAAGAAAACATTAAACTTACGTCTTTTAATTTTCTGATGGTTTCAGTTTGGTCCTCGATGATTTTACACTTTATTCGCAAGGCATCACAGTCACTTTCATGGCTTTTTCTCAGAGATTCATTCTCTCTGCATAAACTTTCAATTTGGGCTTCTAATTTCCCACGACTCTGAGCTAGTGATGATCCTAAGAAACGAATGCCAGTTAGAAACAACACATCTTGGGAATTTTTGTACTTTATGAAAACCTAGCCTAATAAGGAGAAAACAGAGAAATCGTATTTAAAACCCAAAGCATACAATAATGCAGACCAACAGGAAAGAAAGCTTCCTAAATATTTCAGCTATTATAAGCCCTATATAGGTAAGATGGAGCAAACCCAACCACATTAGAAACTACTATAGAATAAATAAATAATACTTGTTTTAAACAGTACCTAACAATTCAAAATTTCCAAGCTATTTGTAAATGTTGAGATATGGTTTTTAATTTTCTTTTGCTATGTAACAATCAGAAAAGGAACAAGACTAAGGATTTACCTAAAATGTACAGTGGTTTTTCATTTATACAAAATTTTACTTCTGTCCATGCAAAATACTATAAATGTCACAAATATGAATACTCATTTTAGATGTTATTATTAATATAGAGCAGTGTCACCACAGTATCCCGAGAAAATATACAATTTTACTGTTTTTATATATCAGTGAAAAATAAATTCAAACAGAAAACTAAAGGTATCAAAGTTACCATTCCCTCATCTGCTCTTGAGTGATTTTCTTTCTCAGCTCCCGGAGCAGCAGCAGCTATAGGCATGTACTTCCATGCCTGGGCACTTTAACAACTCAACTGCTGGAATGATTTCTTACTTCCTGAGAGGTGTGTGTTCCTCTCTGGCTGGTAAATGTGTATTTATCCTACCAGATAAAGCACTGCTTTTACCTTACATTTCAGAGGCAGGGAAACACTTTTTACTTCAGTATTGTGATGTATTCTTTCTCCCAACGGCTATTTTCCATCTAAAAACTTGAGACTTACCCTGATGTGCTAGTTCATGTCCCCATACTTTTCGTTCTGTCCTTAAACCATAGATCAGTGACTCCTTGGCTGCTAGCTCAGAAATAAGCTGTGTTTTTTCATGCTTAAGAATTTCTATTTGAATGCTCTTCTGCTTGTCATCTTCAATCAAAATTTCCAGAGTGTTGATTTGATTCTATACACCCCAAAACACAAAATCACAAATAATTTTCACTTAATTATAAACATTAAAATTTTATATAGTATAAACTTTTATTAAAGTACATTTCTTTTTTACATCTTTGAAAAAGAGCTCTTTAAGCAATTCAAAAGTAACTATTACCAAAATTTACACCAAGTTTTAAGACACATGCTATAAAGCAAATGCCAACATCTAAAAGGCTATTTTCTAGAGCTTTTACTCTGTAATTGTTAAAGAGAAAAACTGAACCTACAATTGTCAAAATTTCTCATGAAATATTTAAATTATCTATAACTTTACAAAAGTTGAGTTCTTAGGTGAAAGAGTACAAATATTAATAGACATGAATTTAAAGGTTATTGCAGTTAAGTGTATCAAAAACTATCACAACCACTACCATCTAATTAATACCGGTAACACAAGTGGCACTTCTCAAACCTTAACACTTTTTGAGTATCACATGCAACTGGTAACACCTTCATAAAAGTAAATTTACTTAAGTAATTTACTTACATGTCATTTATTTTTTGAGACAGAGTATCATTATGTTTACCCAAAGGGTCTAGAACTCAAAATGTAGACCAGGATGGACTCTAATTCAGAGATCCCTCTGACTGATTCTGCGTCCTAAGAGCTGACACACTTAGATATTTTGATGAAAGCAATATCATCTATGAAATCAGTAATTTCATGAGGTATACTTTCATCAAGAACATCTCCAAATTAATCTAGAGTACCCCAAAACACCACTGCTCACACTTTCACATCAAGTGATGCGAAAGCACCAAGGAAATGACTCCAGACTCTTGCCTGTAAATTCGCTGCTGCTTCCTGTTTCAATTTGGAGACTTCTGAGAGTTTCGTCTTTTGTTCCTTCACCATACAGGTCAGATCTTTAATTAAAGACGATGATTCATTTTCTTTTCGTTGAGCCCAAATAAGAGCATGTTTGCTCTTGGCTAACTCAGTTGCAACATCTTCAAAACCATCTTGAACCTATGTTTCAAAATCATATTATAAACAGCAGCTTCCCAAACAGAAAATATTGCTTCTAGAAACAGTTTACAATTTTTATTTAAAAACCTTTCTTTTTAGCAAAACAAAAGTCAGAGGTAGTTTGTCTCCATCTACTAATTCCCAGAAGATAAAACATAGACCCAAGGAGTTTGCTCCTCATTTGTTTAGTTACTCAAGAAACTAAGTAGTGACTGTAAGAACCAAGACTCATTTGTATGACACATATTCACTGAGAAATTGCTATAGGTCAGCCACTGTTTGGCACTGCAGTGTACTAATGGAGAAAACAGACTAAATTGTCTTGGAGTAGTTAGGGACTAACAGTATACCAACAGGAAGAAACTATGCATCATGAAACTATACAGAAAGCATAAACTTAGAGGGATGTAAAGTATTGTAAGAGGAATGTTCAGTTTTAAATGACATTGTTATTGAGAGGTTCCCAGCAGACAACAAAGGATGTAAGTGTACATAGGGAAGTGTTCTGGGCAGGGAAGGGGCTTCGAGGAACAGTATAAGACATGGTGATGGGAGTAGCATGGAAGTTAGCTACAACACAGAGTTCTGATTATCGTTCTGAATAAAATGGAAGGGCAAATTAGTTGAGGAGTGGCATAACATCTAACTTACATTTTAATACAAAGTTGGTAAGAAAGAAGACTATATTCTAAATATAACACTACAAAAAGCTTGTAAGGTACTCATTATGGAGTATCAGAGAAAAAGGAGTCAATGTTAAGTTTTTGACATAAGCCCTTAGAAGACTGGGAATAGCATTAACAGAGATGGAAAGACTGTTGAGGTAAACGTAGAGGGATTTCAGTTCAGTAGAAATGCTAACTAAGCAGTGGGCCCCCTTTGGCCTAGAAGTGAGCTTATGGGGGTTGGAGATGAGACAGGGAACTGTCAGCTTTGCTGGCCCCTGCTGTACAAGTTCAGGTTTTCCTTTCATACTCTGACTCTTACTTTATCACACCACTTATTACCATAATTAGTTTTTCCAACAGCAATAAAAATGGCTATTATTTACATGAGGACATAAAAGCTCTAAAAATTCAATTTTTTAAACATCATATAGTCATCTAAATAGGGGCAAGATTCTAAAACGTGGTTCTTTTATCAATAGAGCTACACATCAATTCTTACATCTTTAAATCTTCTGGCTTCAACAGTTAAAGCAATACGGAATTCATTTTCTAAATCCAAATACTGCTGGTTTAATATATCAATTTTTTCCTGGTATTCCTTTACTTCTTGCTCATGCTTTCTTTCTTCTTTGGACATTTCTTTAGCTAATGCATCCTGAAATTCTGCATCACTGAAAAACTCCCTAGTTTCAATTTCTTTCCTGGAATGGAAATCAAAGCAATGCAGTTCATGAAAATAAAAATTCAAAGGTCTTTAAATAGCCTTTAACATTTTGCATCACTTAAGGTTAATGGAAGATCAGTTCTTTGCTTTAAAACACAAGAATGTATAGACAGAGAAAGTTCATAGTCTACTGCTTTAAAGAATAAATATCGAGGAGTCTTACAATAGTTATTTGGAATTTAACAGCTGCCTCTCTACAGGAGGGACAATTTTTGTTAAGCTTGAAGAAATGTAGAAATAAGGTGCATTATTTATAAGAATCTTCTTTTCATGCCGACACCAAAGCCACACATTTGTTTTTCAGCTATTTTTATAGGACTGAATTTAATAGAGGCGCAAATATGTGTTTTTTTCATAATTTAATTGATTTTAATCTTTTTTTATTACATTGATTGGCTGATAGATTACGTGTTACGTCATACATAGATATCACAGGACAACCTGCAGGAGTTGGTTTTCCTTGTGTCACAAGGGTCCCAGGAACCATACTTGTCAGGCTTTGGTGTTAAGGCATGTTTCCAGCCCTCCATGAGTTAATTCTGTCATACGTCACTAAATTGTCAATTGCTGGGTAGGAAGGAGGGGGGACAGAACTAGAAACTTCCTTTTATACTTATGAATATCAGTATTGACTTGATACGTTTCATTCACCTGTGTTCCTCTTCTTTCAATGCCAGAAGTTCATGAAGTTGTTGCACTTGCTCCTTTTCTTGGTGAAGAGAAGTGCGAAGTAAGTTTATTTCTCGATCAGCAGCCGAGGCTTTCAGCTCCACCTCTTGGATAAGTCTCATCTGAATGAGGTACAAATGATTACAACAGTCCCTGCCTCTAGGTCTAAAGTCAGTTGTAGTCTCACTTGTGTGTCGTACACATGGTGACAGCACTTACAGTCATTGCTCTGCTTCTACTTTATACTTGGTCAGTCTGTTTAAAGGCCAAGGGCAGTTTCATTAGTTTAAAAGAAAAGCCAAGGGCAGGCAAGTTGTAGACCCTGGCAGCTACCTGGAGGGGAAGATGGAGAAGGGGAAAAAGTAATGCCTTTCTGAGTTAGGTACAGAGGTCAAACAAGCAGGCTGCCAGACACATGGTGAGTGAGAGTGCTTTGGGGCGTGCTGACGTTCAGCATGTTAGGGAGAACATGACTAAGATCCGTATCTGAGGGAAAAGGGAAAGTCCTTATACAGAAAAGCTAGCAGACCTAAGAGCTTCATGGCTACCCCTGCAACTGGCTTGTATTTTATGGCAGCTCCTCTAAATATAACTGAGCTGTTTTCAAACTTTAGTGAATTAAGAATGATATTGTCAGACAAAGTTGAAGCATCAAATATACTGACATCAATTATTATTGATTTGCATCACATGTTTTGACAGATTCCATGACAAAAGCATGAAAGTAAAAACTTTTTCAAGTACCTCACAGATTTGAAAGCTATCTCTCAAAAATATGAGCGTACCTACCTGCAATATTTCTGACAAGTCTTATAATTGTTTTATGTACTGGTAGAATAAAGACATAATCCACAGGCTGTATGAATGCTATATTAAAAACAACAGTGACTTAATTTCTGCATTGAGCCTGGTATCTTTTTGAATTTCCTATTGTGTTCAGTTAGGTTCAGGGAGGTCACCCACATCATGGATCCACTCAGATACCTGTGCCTGCTGCTGCTGTGCTTTCTGCTTCTCCATTTTCTCCAGTGCCTTTTCCAGGGTTCTCAAGTGTCTGACGTGATCTTCCTGCTCATCTTGTGCTTTCATTAGTTCAATAGTTAGCTTTTTAACTTCACTTTGAAGTCTGTGAACTATAATTTCAAGTTGAGCCTTGGAATGTCTCTCCTTAAAAATAACATCCTTTAGCCTGAAGCATAAATTATACATGCAATCGTAAGAATGTTACATGTACAAAAATAATGAAACTGTAATCGTGATCAGTATCTGAAATAATATATGCATTTGTCCTGTGATGTGAAACTAATGTTTTGCTATAACAGGAGAACATTGGTCATAAATTAAAGAAACTTAGATAAACTTCTATTATTTCACAGCAATACTTTACCCCCAGCTGAGTTTCAACTTTGGGCTAGATGTAAAGTTTTTAAAAGCTTTCAGTATAAATAAGGTACAGTCACTGCCCTCAAGGGAGATCAGTCTCAGAGGAGATATATAATTTAAGATTCAGAAGCAAGAAAATATTGATACCAACTGGATTTGAGAAAAAGGTGGTAGAACAATTATTTCTAGTTTTGGTAGCTGACAGAATATTAATGGCACAACATTTACTAAGTAAAGAATACAGAGTAAGAAGCAAGATGCTCCTTTGTCAGGATGGGCTAACCTGAAAACATACAAAATATAGGAAAGGCACTTCTGCTAACTCATTCGATCAACAAGTCTATTGTCCAAGGAGGTTGGAATAATAAGGATACTATAATAAATGAGATTCACTTTGTGGACCTAACATTATTCATAGTATGACCCCTAGTCTACACACTAGGCAATGGATATGAGGTACACACAAGAACATCAAGAGCTGTGAAGCATTAATCTCAAGATACCAAACAACATGGGTGTAGATAAAAGCAGAGTCAGAACAAGGGAGACTGAATTCTCAAGAGAGCAAAGAACATGGACCACTGACATCAGGTACAAATGAGAGACTGTATAGAGCTAGAAAGGAAGAGTGTTCCAAACATCCCAAATTCAATGAAATCTGGTGAGCAGTTGAGATTAGCTTCTAATACACTACAATTAATACCTATACTATAAAATAAAACAAAAATTATTCACATATAGCCCCAAACAAGAGACATAAAGTATGCCAAACCAGGCCTGGGGGTCCACACCTGTATTCCAAGCACCTGGGAGGCAGAGACAGGTAAAGCTCTTTTGAGTTCAAGGCCAGACTACTCTACTTAGTGATTTCCAGTCCAGCCAGAGCTACATAGTGATATGCTGCCTCAAAAAAATCAAAACAACACAACCAACCAACCAAACAAACAAACAAACAAAAGCCAACACTAAAGGGAATTTCAACTATAATGCAAAGAAAATAAAATGTAATAAAACAGCTTGGCTTTATTCTAAAGAGGAATCCTGTCCTCTATAGTATCTCTGTGACTCATCCTGGATCTCTGTAAACCTGTCATATTGTCATGCTCATTTCTTGAGGATGTCTGAGTCTTATTCCCTTTCCTATGCCATTCACTCATTTCCTGACTAGGATTTTTATCGGAGGCCACAAGTATTACACAGTTAATGTACAGCAGACAGGGTCATAAAGGCAGACCCACAAGAGTACAATTTATGGGGCATCTGTTTTGCAGAGCCTGCAGGGGCACTTGTCTTTTGGATAAGCCTCTGCCAATTCTCTAAAATCTTGTGAAATCATGGTGGGTCTCCCTTCAAAAACAGTATTCACCCAAAAATATCTCAGCACCATACAGGCAACAGAATGGCCTTTCCATTCCCCCACACCATGAGGCCTTAGAGCGACAACATTCATTCTTCGTTCTAATAGTCAAATTTACAGTGTCATTTCCACAAAACTGCTTGCTAACAGACCACATAGAAATTTCTATACAAGACAGGCACTGGTCAGACAGACAGGTCTGGGGGATGTTTAGTAACTTTATCTAATGCTTTGGAATGTCAGGTATTTCCCCTTGGATCATGGTTCTTTCCCGGGTAGTGTCACTTGGGGAGTATTACTGATTTATGGGGTTCTACCTGCCCTTTTTGTGATTTTGATATGTATATTATCATTGTCCTTGCCTATGGAATTTTCCAACTATAGAAACCTCATGAAGACCACCCCTTCTTCTTTTTCTTCTTGTTGCTTCTTCATACAAAGGAATAAAGAACATGTAGTAGTAATGTACTTGAGTTAATTTTTTTTTTTAACCCTCAGATTTTCGCTTGCCTTAAACATCCTATTCTGAGCCATGAGGGGGTGCTGAAGCTGGAACTCTAGGACCCCAATAGATTTTCTTCCATATATTCAGTACAGTGATCCCACAAACACAAATAAGGCAGGAAACTGACAGAAGCACTCACATAAGAGTGCCAAAATGTGCAGTTACAAAGATTCTCACTGTACATGTTTAATGTGGTTTCTTTTTTCATATCACACAGGTACAATATATAGAACAAGCAGGTAGGACAGGATTTTAAGTATCAGTATTATAAAAACAAGTGTCTAAAATAAATTAGGGATCAGGATGGAAACTGTGTACCTCAATTTAATATTCAGAAGAGATTTTGTTTTGTTTCTTGTTTTTTTGTTTTTCGAGACAGGGCTTCTCTGTGGCTTTGGAGCCTGTCCTGGAACTAGCTCTTGTAGACCAGGCTGGCCTCGAACTCACAGAGATCCGCCTGCCTCTGCCTCCTGAGTGCTGGGATTAAAGGCGTGCGCCACCACCACCTGGCTTTCAGAAGAGATTTTATAGGAGGAATTATCCATTCTACAGACACAAAACTGAACTAGTAGCAACTTCCCAATCCACTTATGGCCAATAGCAAGTCTGGAGACCTAGTGTTCTTTTAGAGATAAGAAAAACAAAAACAAAATAAATAAAATCCAACCAACCAACCAAATAAACAAAAAACCCAAAAGGAACTCTAGAGAATAAACTTAATGACTATTTCAGAAAAGGGATCACGTCAGAATTAACTATAGAAATCAATGTATTTTCACATAATAAAATAAGATACAGTAACATTAAAGAAAGTACTAGGGTAAAAATAAAAACCCTCAGACAAATAGGAGACAGACTAGACAAGAAAAAATAAGAAAAGAATTAGGAAACTTGGGCTATGTGGTACTACCAAAGCTAGCAGAAAGTGAGTACATAAAAAGACTAGGATTCATAAACCTCAAAGAGAAATTTGCCAATGGCCAGTGCCAGCCCTTTATAAATAAGGTACTCTACAAAGCAAGTCATCCCACCCCACAAAGTCTTATCTCATTGTTTATGTATAATACTCTCCTACCTGACACACGCACCCAAAATTCCCCATTTATGTAACAAGAAAGCACTAACTCTTAAAATCAAGTGAAAGTCAAATGTATTCATTCCCCCTAATTTTTCCCAGTTCCAAGTCTAGTAATCTTCAGGCTCTGAGGGATATCTTTAAGGGCATGTTTTGCCTTACCTGTCTGTGGTAATGAGAGCCAGGCTGTGAACATCTTTTTTCTCACTTGCTTGCTTAAGCAGCTCATCGATATAATCCATAAGTTTCTTTTCAGCTTGCTCAGCTTTCCACCTCATCTCTCTCTCTTGGTCTAACTGTTCCAAGAGGGACTAAAAGAAAATAGCAAAGCTTCATGAATTTGAAAAAGTTACCTAACTTCTCACTGCCTCAGTCTTTTCATTTATTTTATAATAACAGTACCTGTTGTAAAAAGCTACGGTGAGAGTTAATGAACTCAAAGCACACAGAATAGCGCAGAATAGCACTGGGTACACAACTGTATCAAATGAATGTTAGTTGCTAGGGTCATGACAATTATAGAAGGCAATCCAACTATTAGAGCACATTTTTTTTGTTTTTTTACAGTGCATAGTAGAATAACCAGTAATCCAACATATAAAATGAGGGCAAGTTATCTAATACAATCACCAAGTCTTGAATTTTTAAAATATTTTAAGCATCTCTGAATCCTTTTCCAAAACTGGGTTTTAGGACAACCAACAAGACAGTTATACAGAATATTTCTTTGAGATAACATGGAGATATATCCTTATATTTGAAAGGATACAGTATCACCCTTCAACTAGGAAATATTTCTTTGGGTAAAAGGAGCTGGAAAATTCCTAATAGATTCTCCTCTGCAAGAATGTAACATCATTTCAACTGATCTCATATTTAGCAAAATGTAAAAGCAGTAATATTACACAAAGTCTGGAAATCAGGAAGCATAAAAGAAGCCAATTCCCATCAGTGATAAAACTACAAACATTTATTGCTCATAAAAAATGGTTAACTTTCTAGGATTTTAAATTTAAGTTTTTCTTAACTTTCTAAACCGTACCCGGTAAGTGTTGTCGTCCGAGACACTTTTGTCTACTTTAATTATGTCAGTCTTCTGCTCGTCTAAGTCTCTTAAAACATTACAGTTAACTAAAGACGATCTTACATATAAATCTTTAAGGTAAGGCTGTCTCATTTTGCGATTACAACTGCAAAGAATAAAACGCAGAGAATAATCCAAAGTACAGTTTTCCAATACAAACACCTCTAGTTACATATATAAGTGATATTTTTAGAAAACATGTTAAGTAAGGGGCTGAAGAGATGGGTCAGTGGTTAAGAGCATTAGCTCCCCTTCCAGAGAATCTGGGTTCAATTTGCAGTACCCACATGGCACAATAGTACAACAATTTGTGACCCCAGTTCCAGGGGATCTGATGCCCTCTTCTGTTCATTAGTGGGCACCAGGACATGGTACAGACATACATGCAGGTGAAAGACCCACACCTATACAATAAATATTTTTTTAAAGAAAAAATGTATTAAGTAAGGTAATAGTTACTTGGACAAGCTAATTCATAAATTTTACAATGGATGTGCTTTGTTGACTCACTATTTAGAGTCAAGAATTTTAAAAAAGATTATGATTTTATATGTGTAGTCTTTCAACATATTCAAGAAGAAATAGACTATGATTTCTAATATAAAAATTTAAGCATCATTTAAATACCCTATGGTACTTAAAAGTTAAAATTGACACAATATAGCATAATAAAAATGTTGTATCAGTATCCAGGGTATTAAAGTATATTCTTACTATTAAGAGGACTGAGTGAGTTTTATACATGAAAATATAATTGGATCACTATAAAGAATTTAAATAACAAACATTTAAGAAAAGAATTATACAGACAAAAAGTGTAGTCTTTTTAATATTTTATCATGGTTGATATCCCTGCAATGAACATACAGACATCAGGTTTCTAAATCCTCATGTCAAAAACATAATCATTACATTTGCCTCTGAGCCTTGCTTAGTTAGACTGGTTAGCCGGGCCTTCAGGCTAGATGTGCCTACAAGTAGAGTAGAAACTTGTCAGGAAGACTCAAGTGTATTAGCCTTTCTTCCCACTGTAAGTAATACAGTGACATTTGGTATTTGTATTAATTTCTCAACTTTGGTAAGTACAAAAAGAAAGCAATCTTTTATATGAATATACCATTCTTAAGTTTCTGCAGGGATTTCAAATAACAAAATATCTAACTGCTCAAGTCCATTATATAAGATGGCATAGCATTTTTATATATAACACGCATATGTGAGTATATATTAAGTTGTCTAGACTAATTTTTATATCCAATACAATATCTGCCATAATACCTAATATAATCTATTTATTATACTACATTATTTAGGAAATATTGACAAAAAGTTTGTGAATGTTCAATCAGAAGCAATTAATTTTAAACCTAGTAAATGGTTTATGTCAGTAAATATATAATTCTTTTGTTTGATTTTATTTGTTCAGTAGTCGGTTAAATCCATGGATGCAGAAACTGTAGGACTAGGGGAAAGGGATAGGGGCACAGAGACTTGACCAAATTTTATGCCCTAAAATTTGATGATAAAACTGACAGGTTTATCATCGTGAGACAGTAAGAAGTCAGTCAGTTACTCCTGACTTCACCTCATTTGCTCACTAAGACCAAGCATGTACCTGACAAATGCACCGTTGTTTTTATTGTGATGCTTAATAGTTTGAATAGTTCTGGCATAGTATGGGATTTTTGCTCTTCTAGGAATTTTTCGACTGCATTCTTTTCTGTTCCCATAGTCACTTTCAGAAGTTATGTCTGTGTCTCTTTTTGGTCTGAGGTCTTTCTCAGGAACATTATCTATTAAAGAATTAGAAGTCTAAGAACATAAAAAAAGAAAAAAACAAAGATATAATCCTGTTAAAAGCTCTGCTCAGTATAATTAAAATTTAAAGTCTTCTTAAATATTAAGACATTTTATAAGACTAAAGATTTATAAATTGTATCTCTTTGAAACTGAAGGCAAGAAATTCAGTTCTGGCACAGAAAGGAAAAAAGAGCTTTCAGTAGCTCAAATCTTTTGCAGACAATGATAAACTCTGGGAAAATGAAAAAGAAACAAAAGAAAAATAGCAGTTAAAACTGAAGACATTCAAGTGATAAAAAGGTAAGACTAGTCTACATGGGAGCTGACACTTGCAAAATGGACCAGAATAGACAATGTTTCAATCTGAGAATATCAATTTTCTACGGAGAAACTATAATAGCCAAGTATAAAAAGTAAAGACTTTTGAGTTAAAAACTAGAGGTAATAAAAAACAATTTCTAAAAACAAATGAAAAAACTGATACTTTTTAAAGACAAAATTAGAGTTTAAGTCAAATCAAATTAATGCTAAATACAAGAATGCCAACATTTTTTTAGAAGACTCTAACAGAATCTAAGACACATAACATTCAGTGTCCAGGATATATTCGAAAAGAGTCAAAAGGAAGATTTATAATGAAAAAGGCACATGAGAGCAAGGTAGATGGTATGTGCTTGCAATCCCAGAGCTCCAGAAGCAGATGCAAGACATCAAGGTCAGTCTGTGTTACACAGTTAAGACCTCATCTTAAAAAAAGTAAACTAAGGAAGGGAAAACTAGAACTCTCATGAACTGCTATTAGGGACATAGAATGTTCCAGAAACTCTTACGCAATAGGTAAGATAGGGATAAGCAACATGTAGGTACACAGCAAAGAGAAATGAAAACTTAACTATCATGCTCATAATCATATATCATAGTCAAATATCTATTAACTGATGCTACATACACAAAACAATAAAATATTATTGGCAATACAAGTACTGATACTCATGAAGGAAGTCAACAAAGAAAATGAGTGAAAAAAACATATCCCACCGTTTTCTACCACTGTTACTATATGTAATCCTATTTCTGTAAAGAAAGCAAAAATACAGATATAGTCAATATGATGTTTTTGGTTGGTCAACTTAGGTATAATTTCTACTTTGTACTTTCTTAACTACCTTTTCTTTAATAAACATATTAGTCTTCAGAAAAATAAAAATAAAATTACTTCATTGAGAAGTTGTAAGATTTGATCATCTAATTTCTGAAGTTTCATTTCATTCTGAAAATCGTTTTCATGATTAATTTTTTCTGGTTCAGAAGATGGACACACAGATAAAAGCGAGGTCAAAACATTATCTTCTGGTGTGCTGGTGAACTGCTCCAAAGGAGGCAATACATCCATGGGTGGTGCTGCCATTGGCATACTGTCAACGACCTAGGGCACAGAAACAAACCCGAATCCTTAAAGTGCATATTCTGATCCATTAACACTTGAAGGTATCTTTTCTCTTAGAAAAACCACCAATACTCTACCTCATCCTCACTTATATTCAGGGGGGAATCAGAAGAAACTAAGTTATCCAAAAGTCCTTCGAAGCACTGTAGGCGTGATGAGTTTATTTCTTCCAAGTTTACTGGCTCACCAAATATGTTCTTGCAGTCTAAGATCCTCAGTTGTGGCAAAGTCTGGAGAATAATTGCTCGGTATCCTTGGAAACAGAGTTCAAAACCAAAGTATAAATACTTTAAGAGATTATTTCTGGAACAAACCAAGCTAATAGGTATATATTGCCTGAACAATAAAGTCAGTCTGATGAAGCACTGAATGGAGGCAAAGCATCCCCCATCCCATCCCAAGTACCATCCCTCATAAAGTCAAATCACTGAAACCATCTGGTCTGAAAAATTACCTTAAGATTACAAATGTAGCTGGGCGGTGGTGGCGCACGCCTTTAATCCCAGCACTTGGGAGGCAGAGGCAGGTGGATCTCTGTGAGTTCGAGGCCAGCCTGGTCTACAAGAGCTAGTTCCAGGACAGGCTCCAAAGCCACAGAGAAACCCTGTCTCGAAAAACCAAAAAAAAAAAAAAAAAAGATTACAAATGTATAAAATCAACAGCATTTTACTCTGAGAAGGAAGATAAGCAGGACTTTTGTTTATATTAATATGACCATCATAAAATGGTAAGAAAAAAGGGTAACTGGAGTGGCAGGATTCTCCATAGTGAGATATTAGTGAAATATCCCACCTTTCCTTCTTAATGGCACATAATATTAGGATATGCAAAATCAACTATTTAAGACAAAAATATTTACTTTTCTTAAGAATTAAACAAGAAAACTGTCAAATTAGCTTTACAATGATATGCAACCCAATAGAAACATTAAATTTTACTTAAGTAATTTCTTCCCTTTCTTTTTTTTTTTTAATATTAAAAGTGTAAAGGCATTTGGGCTGCATGTATGTCTGTTCATTAGTGTGCCTGGTTCCTACCTTAAAGGAAGTCAGAAATGGAGTTACAGACGGTTGTGAGTCATCATGTAGGTACTGGAACTGAACCCAGATCCTCTCGAAAAGTAGCCAATCTACCTAATTCCTCAACCGTCTCTGTCTCTCTCTCTCCCTTGCTCCTTCCCTTCCTTTTTTGCTGGTGGGAGTCATTTCGCTTCTTTTACCATGTAGGTTTTAGGAACTGAACTCCAGGTCATCAGGCTTGGTGACAAGCTACACCATCTCCTAATCCCTCAAGTAATTTCAATACTAAATATTTCTCAAAAGGTTCAATTAATTGGTTGGAAAGAAAGACCTCAAAAGAGAGATAGAGATCTAGCAAATCAGTGCTTGAACTATTTTTAAAGATTTATTTTATGCATTTGAGTATTGCTTTTATGTATGAATGTACCACATGCATTCCTGATGACCACAGATGTGAAGAAAGGTTATTGACCTGAAATTCAAGTTATGAACGGTTGGTGGGCCACCATGTGGGTGCTGTGAAATGAACATGTAAGTTTAAGCTTTCAAAAGCCACAATTAATGCAAAAAATTCAAACAGTGCATAAATACAATCCCAACACTTAGAGAGTAGAGGGAGGATTCATGGTTACCCTCCACTACACATCAACCTGAACTAAAAAAGATACTGTCTCAGGAGGGGAGAGGAAGGAAGGAAAAAAGAAGGAAGGAAGGAGGCCTGTTTATTCTTTATTCTTTAACAAAGAAGCAATTTAGGGTTATTTTCCAATAAATTCTTTATAATTATGTTTTTCTAAACATACTAAAAAAAAAACAAAAAGCAAAAACCTAAATCTTCAAATCTTAAGACTGAAATGAAAGTGGGTCATGAACACCAAATTCAGAAAATAAATGCTTTTACATTTAAGTGTTAGAAAAGCATCATATTAAATTAACTACTACCTACCTGGTACAAGACAGATAGGGTTACCTTCTCCATCTTTCTCTAAAATAAGATTGGTTAGGAAGTGCAAGCCTACTGTACACTGAAGTAAATGATGGATACTATCTATACAATTACTATGTAGGTCAATATATCTAAGTTTATACTTCAGTCCATGAAGAGGCATCAACCCTGCAACAGTAGGAAAAAAACACGTTTTTAAGACAACAACATATGAGAATTAGTGAATTTTGTTAGTTCTAACTGGTAATCCTAAGAAATTTGAAACTTTATTAGTTATATCTCTTTAATAAAAAATAGGTAACAATTTTAAAACCTTCTTAGACATGCTGACCACCTGAATAAACGACTTTAGCTTTTAAGATACAAGGCCCTGCAATCCTTCATGTCTATATTCTGCAATGTAGACATTAGTTGCTTTTATATTTAAATTATAATTTGATTAAATATTCAGTCCCTTGCCCAACCAGTCATATTTTATGTCAATATTCATACCTGGCTACTGGCAGCCACATGAGAAGGCACCAGATATAGAAAGTTTCCATCACTGTAGGAGGTTTTACTGTAGCTACCTCTTTCTATGTGACTATAGTCGTTAACTATTTAAGATTAAGCACAGCCTCCTAAAGCAGATTTTCCTCACTTTACCTCTACTTTTGACATGGGTATGGTTTTGGCAGCGACAATGGTTTTGATAGAAGTACATCATTTGATAAAACCCTTGGTCAAAACATCACCATTATTTGGAGTTTCTCAACACTGAGCTTAAGTTCTAACACACTGCATTATAGAAATATAAGCACGTCTACTTACCACTAAGATCATTTATATTATTATAAGACAAATTCAGTCTAGTCAGATTAACCAGTGCTTCAAGTCCTAAAAATGAGGGGGAAGGATAAAACATAGCTTTTATAAGGTTTATATAGAGAGACATGGCACCATTTCAGATTGATAGCAATGAAATCAACTGCTGGGTCTTTTTTTTTTTTTTTTGAACATATTTAGCTTTAAAAAGACAGTTTTATGGGGAAATAAAAAAATTTCATAGTAGGTTTTATGGTCAATTTTCAAAAATTTATGATTCTATTAATTCCATTCATTGGGAGAAAACAAATGCACATAATTGTCTTCATTTTCATTTACACAAAATACCACATAGAATAGTTTACAAACCTTCTACTCTTGTGATCAAATTGCAGGACAAGTTTAAAGTGCATAGTTTTGTCAGTGTGTTTAGTCCTTCAATTCGACTTATTTGATTAGAAGACAGATCTAAATGTCGTAGGTTCCAAATGTGATCAATGGATGTGATCTTGGAGATGTTATTACAATGCAGATTGATGGCATGAAGGGATGAATCTAAAGATAACTCTGATATACTATAAAAGAAAATGTTATGAAAACATATTTTAAAAGCATGACCAAATAGTTAAAATTAATCAAGTAGCATGATTATAATGAATACATAGTCTACTCACTTTAGAAAAAAGTCCTTCCTATTTTTTTCCTCGTAATATTCTATTCCTTACCATGCATACTAACATTTTGGTCCATTTATACAAACACAGAAGGATGAGTAACTCTGGGTACTTTCAGATTGCATATGCAAAGTCACTGTCGTATAGAGTAAAGGGAGATTTCAACAGTAGTAGAAAGGCTCCTGAATGCTAACATACATCTGTTTTGCTTCTTTTGTGTGTGTGTGTGTATATATATAAAAGAATATATATATAAAAGAACATTCAAGTTCTTCATACATATGTATTTTGATCATATTTACTCTCTCTCACCTCTTCCTAATCCATTCTCTCTTCCTTTCCTACTCAACTTTGTCCATTTTGGTTTGTTTCCACAACCAAGGCCAATCTGAGCTGCCCAAATATCCTTGGATGTGCAGTCTTCTACTAGAGTATGGAATGTAGACAGAGATTGCTCAGACCCAAATAATCACAAACTATATCAATTACAGCACTGCTTGGCCAATTACTCAGGCATATGCTTAGCTAACTATCTTCAATTAATCCATTCCTATTAACCTGTGTATCGCCACATGCTGTGGCTTACCGGAAAGGTTCCGGTGGCTGTGGCATCTTTCTCATTGGCAGCTACATGGCATCTACTTGACTGCCTACTTTCTCCATCTATGTTCTGATTTCCCACCTGGCTGTACTCTGCTCAGTCATTAGCCAAAACAGCTTAATTCATTAATCAATAAAAGCAACACATATACAAAAAGACATCCCACATCATTGGTAGACTTATTAGGGGTGGTGGCATTCTTAGAGAAAATTGACCCTTCCTCTTCTCATAGCTAAGAAGAGCAACTGCAACCTTTAAAACTGTTCCCTTTTCTCATTTAATTTTCACAACTCTTAAGCAGTTGGTGCATGTTTATGGCAATTAAACAGACCAACAGACATAAATCAACCTGACATAAACCAAGATTATATGCATGAGCTTCTAACTTTAATTACTTTAAGGTCTGTGATAGCTAATTAGTCTAGAATTTAGTTGATATCTAAGAAAAGCACTGATTATTGCTCTTCCTGGTGGGAAGGCTCTTGTCTGTTCTAACTGCAAGTTAGAACACATTTCCTCTAAACAGAAATCATCTTTCTACTGCCTCAATTACCACTTATAGGTGGAACTTGCATAGCAGAACACAGTAATAGTTCCACTGGACTACAGCGCACAGTGCAGATGTGCTGGACGAATGCAGGCAGGAACAGCACACGCAACGGTGGTAGTTGTGCTGGCTACTATGAAGTTACAGGGAACCTACTAACTTAACTGACAGCAAGCATTTTCAAACCTCAAACCATCAATTTCTAAAGATGCCTGTTTGACATATTTGCCAGTTATCTAGCTTCTATCATTTACAGAATTATTCAGGGCCAGATCTTGTGCTATTACCATATGCTCTTAATAGGCATCTATTTTCTGACACACCAGAAATGAATATTGCTAAATTCAATTGTTCCCTGGTCGCAGTGTCAAAAATTATATAATGTATCTAAAATAGAAAATCCCATATTCATTGCTTATTAGAAAAGCGACCTTGCAGAATTGCTGTGGGCATTAGTAATGATGCATATAACATTCACATAGACAACATCCTGGAAATGATAACCATTGTTAAATATAAATACAAGCATTCCTTTGAAAAGCCTCTTCCCTGACAAACTGCAGATTTAACCAAGACTAAGCTGTTTTCTTACATTATAAATGCCATGGTTCATGGACAGAGTAGGGCACCCCCACAAAGACAGGGGACTCCTGCAGTGGAAATACCTATAACAGGATAACCAAAAAGTCTCAGTGAGGACCCAGCATCGATGGTGTAGTAAAAACAAAGGCCTGGAATCAGTCTAATGGCTCTTTGCAAGGAACACTTGTAAGCAAGACATATGGACAAAGAGATTCACTGGGCGACTCACTATGTCACACTACAACTTCCATGAAGAGATTTTTAGTTTTTTATTTTTTTTCTCTTCAGTTTTCTTTTATTTTTTGGGGGAGGGGGTGGGGGCTGCAGAGGCAGGGTGGATGCTAAGGAATGGAGAAATGAATGGGATCAAAATGGATGACGTGAAAGGCACATTGAATAAACAAAAAGAAATTTTTTTTAAAAAAAAAAGGAAAAGTCTAGGGTCCTTACAAAAGCACTGAATGGTCTGGGTACCATGAAACAGAGTCAGCTAGAAGAGTTGTGTGGTACGTCCAACAAGTATATGGATGTGTGTCTAATGGTGCCTCATGCATAAGAAATTAAACACCGGTCAGAACTGAAGCAAGAACTGTGAGCAGGGCACAGAGCTGGCATGTTGAGTGGTTGGCCCGGGATGCAAGCCCCAGTTGCCACTTTTCAGGCTCAGAGAAGGGTAACCAGGAAAAGCAACAGCAAGCGGGTACGAAAAGGGAGCAGAGGAGAGGGGACTGAGGGGCCTGGAGCTCAATAGGGGTTCGAGGAGGAACCCCAGTTTCCATGGGGAGGAGAGAGGAAGAAACCCCAGGCTCTGCTAAGAGGATACAGAAGAACCCC
>JAQHUG010000573.1:518538-537541 GCA_028555095.1 Dicrostonyx torquatus | reverse complement strand
TGTGTGTGTTTGTATGTACGTGTGTGAGTGTGAGGAACAGTTGTCAGAGCTGCTGCGTTTCCCTGCCATTTTGGTGACTGAAAGTGATCAAGAAGCTTTGGTTGTTTCCAGACTCTTCAGTTTCTGCCCTGGACTTTAACTCATCTCCAGCCTCCGGCTGCCAGGAGCCTCTGACTGTTACATCCACAGCATCCGAGGGTCAATTCGCATAGACATCAACTTCCCAGGTCCGCATTTAACCCTTTAACGCTGCTTTCCTGTCAGCACAGTCTCAGTCTCGTACCGTGTCCACGTACTTCATCTCAGAAAGGACCGCACTGGTCTGTCTGCTCTGGGTGAGGGCGCAGCATGGAGAGGAGGAAATACACAGAGCCCCGACATTCTCTTTTCCCTAGCTGCGTTCGGCCACACACACAGTTCAGAGAATCCCGGAGCAGGGACATTCGAGGTCCTTCCTTTACTTGTGGCAACTCCACAAATGAGTTGTTACTCTCAGTAACAGCTTTCTTATAACCTAAAGAATTAGGGATGCTTAAAGTCTCAGCTAAGTCCCAATGTGACCTCGGACCTCTCCTTCGCCCATGTTTACCAACAACCCTACATTAGTGACAAGCCCTCTCTTTGATTAGTTTTATATAGACCGATGGAATAAAGGAGTGGAGATTTATCTGTGGGAAAGACTCAGCTTTTGGTGAACATTTAAGAATAATGAAGTCAATAAAATGAGATGCAGATGTCATTTATAAAAATGTAGGATCCAATGCTTCTGAGATCTGTTTCCAATGCTCTCTCTCTCTCTCTCTCTCTCTCTCTCTCTCTCTCTCTGTGTGTGTGTGTGTGTGTGTGACTTTCCTACAGATCCATGAGGCATTTGCACCAACAGCTCTGTTGGTGGCTTGTTAGGTCAGCGGGAGAATCTTGCTGTTTATCCAGGCTACACGTCATTGCTGTTTCTAGAAGGTTCTTAAAGGCTGGAAGCGATTCAACAATAAGTCAGTCTCTCACATACATATCTAAAATTTCATTATTACTCCATTCTGCAGGTAGAACATGATTATTATATAATAAATCATATATGAATAACTGGGTTTTCTCTCTGTTAATGGTCATGGCAAAGGAATTATTATTTATCTATCTATCGCAGATGTTGTAAAAATACTTATTGTAGTATTAGAGGTTAAACTCAGGATCATACCCATGTTGGGCAAATGCTCTTTCACTGAGTTATATAACTCCAGCCCTACTTATTTCATTAAAATATTTATTTTTGCTTTTACTGATGCGTATGTCTCTCTGTGTGCATGTATGGGCAGGCTCCCATTGAGGCCAGAGCAGGATGTCAGAAACTCAGGGAGATGAGTCACCAACATGGGTGCTGAGAACCGAATCTGGGTCTTTTGGAAGACCAGCAGGTGCTCTTAACCTCTGAACCTCTGAACCATTTCTCTAGTCTTTTTTTTTTTTTTTGTCTTTTCTTCTTCTGAGATCAGGTTTCATGATATTTCCCAGCCTTGCCAGAATTCATGGCCCCAAGCGCAATTTTTCTGCGTCAACATGCTAAGTGTCTTGGTACACAAATGCACACTCCTAGGCCTGCTAAATGGACAGGTAGCTAGCATCCCCTTTAGCCCTGGAGTTTTGCCCATGTAGTCCTTGATTTCAATAAGTACACAAGCAAATATTGTTTTCTCTCCCACGAGATGCTAACCAAGTTTTGAGTGCCTTGAACATACGTGTTACTTTTCGGTTCCTCCTACCCATCCTGGAGCTGTCCCCTTTATCTTAGATCCTCTAGTTTCCAGGGGTGACCGTGCGACCAGGTGCTCACGGGAAAGCTGAGTTTCCAAGGGTCTCCTCTCATATCAACCAACACACAGCCAACACCCCCTTCCCCTGTATCTTTAGCCATTCCTACCTTCATTTTAATTCCTTCCTGTTGGTCTTTCATTTTTTTTTCTTATCAAATGTTAAAAATTTCTCTTTCTAAAACCTAAACCTAACATAACAAAAGTTCACGATTTAATTACATAAAGAATAAGAATGCGGGCTGGAGAGATGGCTCAGAGGTTAAGAGCATTGCCTGCTCTTCCAAAGGTCCTGAGTTCAATTCCCAGCAACCACATGGTGGCTCACAACCATCTGTAATGAGGTCTGGCGCCCTCTTCTGGCCTGCAGGCATACACACAGACAGAATATTGTATATATAATAAATAAATAAATATTTTAAAAAAAGAATAAGAATGCTTCAAATAGAAATAAATAAAATAACATTAGGCACAATGAAGACTGAATGCACTTGGATCTTTCATGCCTATGAAGTACGTAGCTATCTCTTTCAACATTTCTGTACATCACATATCGTCTTAATTCTTCTTTTAATTAAATCTTCTTTTCTTCAAGGGCCATTAATGATCTGCAAAGGACAGATTTTCTTATCTCAGGCTAATGTTTGCTTTAATCATCACCAGTGACAGTAGTTTCTCCATCTATGTCCTGCAGATGTGCTGTTTGTCAGGGCCTCTTAGGATGGGAATGCTAGGGAGCCGGTGATATGAAGTGGGGATTGGGACAGCAGGGAGGGAGTTCTGACTACTGGTCCGACTCCCACGGTTCTGGAAAGCACTACTCAAGTTGCAAAAGGGTGGAAACTTCTGCCCAGCTGCAACATCTAAGGACCACAGAAAGGACCAGATGGATACATAAGAGATACATGAATATGCGGTAAGTGCTAGTCAAATGTCAGCGGCAACCAACAGCTGTCTAGTTGGACATAACACCCACTCAACAGGAGGGAAATCATGCCTGGGACTAGGAACTTAGCCAGCTTTGGAGCGACGGCTGTCATGGACATTGGAAAAGATTCTGCAACCATCACTTTGCTAGACCGGAGTAACTCCTTACTACATTCTAAGTCTAAATCTTATCCTCACACCACAGAGAAGTGGAGGACACACCTCTCACCACAGAAGCTCGCCACAAAAACAGAGACTATCCCAGAGAGCCACAAGGACACACAGTGCAGGGATCACCAGCTCATGGGGAGTCCAGCTCCAACAGACACGTCTGTGGCTCCTGCATCTGTGACCCTGGGAACGACACGGAAGAGAGGACGGAAGGATTGCAAGAGCCAGAATACACGGTCTCCCTTGGGAATGTCTACATAAGCAGGGGCCACAACAATGGCATTTTTCACGGAAATGCTAATGTAAGGGAATTTTCGTGCGGTCTCCTAAACAACAAACTCCAGGTAACCTGTGACTCCTGGGAGAGGGAGAGTTAGCCTTTCTAGGCACGAGCCCCTTTACTGGTTTGTCTGACGCAGAGTAGTCAGCCCTGAAGTCGTACACACACACACACACACACACACACACACATTTATATATTTAATATATATATTAATATATAATATATTAATAATATATAGCATCTAATTTATATATATAAGAAAACGGACCCAGCAGCTTATATTTATATATTTGTACACACACATATACATTAAATATATGTAAGTAATAATAATCTAATAATAAAAGAAAAAGAAGTTATCAACTTTAGCAGGGCCCTAGAAGGGTTTGAGTGAGGGTAACTGGGAGGGGCTGGGAGGAAGATAGGGAAGGGTAAATGTGATGTGATTCTATTTCAACTAAAAACCCTTTTTAAAAATGTTTATATGTAGCATGAATAATAAAAACCCAGAGACGGAAATTGGGGTTCAACCCAGAAAAGCAAAACAGCCAAGCCGCCAGAGACATCTTACCTCTACCAAGGCTGGCCAACCACAGACTAAGCCTCTCTCTCCTCCCATTTCATATTCCCTCTTGTGGGGATTCCGGGCGTGACTCCCTTGTACTGGGATTAAAGGTGAGGCACCACCACCTGAATTTGTTTCTGCATTGATCTCCTGTATCCCAGGGTGGCCTTGAACTCACAGAGCTCCATCTGCCTCTGTCTCCAAACTCCTGGGATTAAAGGTGTGCGCCACCTGGCCTGACCTCTACTGTCTTTAGCCTTGCCTCTGGTGTTCAGGCAAGATTCATTTATCAAAACACAAATAATATACACCATTACATTTATAAGACATTTCAAAATTATTTTCAAAAGCTAAAGCGGATACAGATTTAATGAATAGAAGGAAAAGCACTGCCAAGAATCAGAAGCAATTTCTTTCCCTACTGAAGAAAAAGTGCCTTAGGATGGCGTACTCTAAGTGAGCCACAGCATATTAACTATCGTTCTAATGAAAAAGCGATTGTCCAGGCTTTCCCTGGAGAACCGCCTTTGGTAGCGAGAATCCCCGCTCATGGAAAGTCACGGGCCTGAAATGAGAGCTAAATGAACACACAGCTGGGAAGAGCCAACAGTCATTAATCTCACACCGGTCGTTCAGAGAAGACCATGTCTGCATTTCCCTGGAGAGAAACAAGGTCATCATGGGGTAGAGGCCGTGCTTTCAAATACATTTATAGAATTTTCTCTTAATAAGATAACGCGCCGCCAAGATGTTACGTGAAAAAAAAAATGACTGTTCCTGTTAAGGACTGGGGGGGGGAAGGGGGGATAATGCATAGTTTGCAACATCTCTCTCTAATTTCTATATTGTAACAAGTGTTTCTGAAAAACACTGCCGAAGAAGTTTGCAACCAATTATAGACAATGTCTTCCTCCATAGAAGAACGGAGAAACAGCGTCATTAAAAAGAGTTTTATCCTAACTCACTGACTAGGAAAATGAGAGCTGTTTGGGAGCTTCCACGTTGCTTCAATTTAATGAGCAATAAGCATTTTTTTTTTCATGTCTTTCTTAAAAACTGTTAATGTGTTTTTCCGGTCTCATTCCCACTGACAGAGTGTCTCCCCGGATGTATCACAGCCAAGACAAGTCCGGTTTGTTTTAGAGGAGAGCAGAAAGTCAGGCTGATTGCTCGCAAGCTGCGGTTAATAGAACTCCTACAGGGCCGCTCAGGGTGCCCACTGGGCGGGCACAATTCTTTACATTTTCTTCTGGTTTTCTAGAATTACTGTGATTGTATTTTCACAAAGTGAATCTCCACAAATGAAGGCTGTGGTGGGTTGAGAATATTCATCAGATTTATGCGGAAGGACATTGTTCATAGGATCTGTTCAAAGCCCAAACATTAAAATGCAGGGTTTTTTTTTTTTGTTGTTGTTTTTTTTTGCATTCAACTCAAACGTTAAGTTAAAATGCTCAGCAGCTCTGGAATTTATTTGAGCAGATGTTAACTTCTTATGGAAGTAAACAAGATACAGGACTTGCATACTTGATATGACTCTTCGTTACAGCTGAGTGCTGAAAAAAAAATCTTACTACACAATCTTGGGAGATATGGTTTATGGTACATGACTTAATCCAAACCACTCTTACTTCAGAGCATAAGCTTTTTAATAAATCTTATTTTAGTCTGTATCTCCTCTCTTCCTCTTTTCCCCTTTTTTATTTTATTTGAGTTTTTGAAGGTGTAGGCTTGAAAATAACACACACACACACACACACACACCACAAGCATCCGAGGCTATCAACATAGACACACACACACACACGCATCCGAGGCTATCAACATAGACACACACACACACACAAGCATCCGAGGCTATCAACATAGACACACACACACACACACGCACACGCATCTGAGGCTATCAACATAGACACACACACACACACACACACACAAGCATCCAAGGCTATCAACTAGAAGGTGGCTTAACTGTCTCTCGTTGTTTGAGCTGACATTTCGTTGTGTCTAGTCTGACACGCTTGGAGCAAAAGGGACCAGCTGTACTGCCTGTCCATTAGCTGTCACTGTCACGCCAGAACTTCAGCCCGCTGGGTAAGACGTGACTGCACATGCACAGCCCCAATCGAAGGTAATTCTCTGTGCAATGGCGTGTGAAGCTTACCTCTAATTATGATAAGGTTCCTGATGGGTCATTTATGGCACACCCTCTAGAGGCGACAGCAATGATTTGCTTTCAGCATGACTCAACTGGAGGAAATTAAATGGGCCTGATGATGACTCAATAGAAATTAAAAGTCTCTTAGGAAGTTGTTTCTTGGTCACGCTTAGAGTTTAAAAGGAACCTAGAAAGGGGCAGAGGGCGTAATAGCGAAGGCTGTGGGATCATTTAGACGCGAGTCTTAATCTGGAAATCTCTTGGATCTAGGAGACACTATAATGTCTCTGAAAATATCTTGGCTTCCATTACTGACACGTGTTCGTCTTCTCAACATGTGTGTTCCACCACCACCACCGCCCTCCCTTCTGATCCTTGAACACGCCTCGGTCATTCTTATCTCGGCATCCTTTGCCACAGAATGACCCGTAGCTGGATTTCTCTTCCTGTGGATTTCCACACGGCTGGGATTTCCTTGTTTTTCCACTTGCCAGTGGGCGAGACACATCATGTCCACCTCCTCAGATTCTCTAAGGTCTGTCTCCGAAGCCCTCCCCTATCTCATGTGAGCAGCCTAGGCTGGCCCGAAACCCTTCTAAAGATTTTTTTTTTTTGGTTTTTCGAGACAGGGTTTCTCTGTAGCTTTGGAGCCTGTCCTGGAACTAGCTCTTGTAGACCAGGCTGGTCTCGAACTCACAGAGATCCGCCTGCCTCTGCCTCCCGAGTGCTGGGATTAAAGGCGTGCGCCACCACCGCCCGGCTTCGAAACCCTTCTACACAGCTGAGGAGGACCTTGAACTTGATCCCCATGCTCCCCGCTCTCAAGGGCTAGGATTTAGCTCTGTGTGCTTTGACAGACTCTAAGACAGCCTCTTCTGAGGGCCGGTGGGGCTTCCCTGCTAAGTCACTAGCTCCTTACACCTGTTAGTTACCATTGGGCCATCCTTCGTGGTGTTAATGGAGTACTAATTAAACTTAAAATTATTTACTTACTGTTTGTTATATAAATAAATCTGTTAAGCGACCACTGGAAGGAGACTCTAAAACTAATGACTATCTTAATTATCATTCCCCCAATTCTGAACCTCCACCAGTGTCACAAACTAGACAAGCCTGTTTGAATAAAAGGGATTAAAGGAACACGTAAGTTCATCAGGCATGAGAAGCTTCTTGCACTTGACAGCATGAAAACAAAACTCCTTGTGTGAAATTTTAACAAACCAGTCACTAATGTATTTTACGTATACGAGTGCTCTGTCTACATGTATATCTGCATTCCAGAAAACGGCATCAGATATCATTATAGATGGTTCTGTGTTACCATGTGGGTGCTGGGAATTGAACTCAGGACCTCCGGAAGAGCAGCCAGCGCTCTTTACCTCTGAGCCATCTCTCCAGTCCCAGTACCAATTTTTTAACGCACCACGTTCAATCACTATTTTTCTTTTTCTTTCTTTCTTTCTTTCTTTCTTTCTTTCTTTCTTTCTTTCTTTCTTTCTTTCTTTCTTTCTTTTTTTTTTGGTTTTTCGAGACAGGGTTTCTCTGTAGCTTTGGAGCCTGTCCTGGAACTAGCTCTTGTAGACCAGGCTGGTCTCGAACTCACAGAGATCTGCCTGCCTCTGCCTCCCGAGTGCTGGGATTAAAGGCGTGTGCCACCACTGCCCGGCTCAGTCACTATTTTTCAACAGACTGAGCGCTGAACGGGACTCAAACTTTATCCACGCCCTCTCTGCTTACTCATGCAAATTGTAACCACGCCCCTTACCAAAGTGTCCAGTCGTGACCGCAGTACGGCTGAACGTTCCCGAGGTAGAATCCCAGAGATTGAGTGACCTCCACCAGATTGGTAAAGTCAAGGCTGATGCTGTCGAACAGGACAGAGGCCATGACAATCTCATCAATAGCCCACACATCTTCTCCTTGGGAGGAGTGGTAGGGCTGCCACCATCGGAACTGGATTCCAAACTGTCTCGCGTCATCTGGTAATTCCACAGAGATTATCCTAAAGGGAAAAAGGTGAAAATTCAGGTATCTTGCTGTCTTAAATATTTATACCAAATACTTATACTATGAACCTGACTTCCAAGCCAAATAAGTAGTCGGATAAACTGAATTATGTAAAACTCTAGTCTCCAAGATCGGATATACTAAAATAATTAGGATAGTTGGACCCCCGCCAAAGTATGGCATACAAATGATTTGGTCATATACGTTCTTCTGAGATACCTGGTTGGGTGCGTTTCTCCAGCAATGTCTTCTATCCGTATCAAAAAACGTGACTGTGTTTTCATTCATGGGCTCTCAAGGAAGCTGACTCCATTAAACACAGGTGTCAAAGGGACAGAGTGGTGGTTGTGAGAAGCCTGGTCCGCGCTACAGGGGTGAGGCAGGGGGGAAGGAACCACTCTCTTGGTCCCCTGAGTTAGCAGCGTGGACACAGGTCACTGGCTGTGCCCCAACACGGTGACGACAGGTGGTGGAAATTAATAACAATATCTAACTTCGAGGAGCGATTACTGCACACCGTAGCAGGAATCGCACATTAATGCCTCGCGATGACATCTGTGCGGAAGCTCCGTAAATCGCTGCACCAGAAAGCTCAGCACACGCAGGTGAGCCGGAAAGCAAGAGCTCCTGTCCCACAATGCAGTGGGACTCCAGGGGCGGCGCTGCAGGGAGCGCAGGCTCAGGGTCCCGGGAGGCTTGCAACTTCAACTCCCTCTTCCATCAAGTGGATAACTTGAAGGATTTAAGATTTCATTATCCCAGGTTAGCTTTCCTGAGGAGTTAGACTGCTTTTCATATATTATCTTCGTGCATAAGATATTAAAACGATCGTTTGGAAATGTGGCTTATCTGCTGAAAATGACTATAATTTTCCCTTTACAGCTTTTTTTTTAAAAGATTTATTTATTTATTAAGTACACAGTGTTCAGCCTCCATGTGTGCCTGCAGGCCAGAAGAGGGCACCAGGTTTCATTACAGATGGTTGTGAGCCACCATGTGAGTTGCTGGGAATTGAACTCAGGACCTTGAGAAGAGCAGTCAGTGCTCTTAACCTCTGAGCCATCTCTCCAGCCCCCCTTTACAGATTTTAAAGGAATATGTGGGGAGAAGACTGAGTGCCACTACTGGTTATATAATCAGTCACAACCGGGTGGAATTGTCTAAAACACGAGCACCACATTTAAAAAATAATAATAATGCTTAGGGGCTTAGCTGGGGTCATCCTTGTGCATTCCTGGGAATTTTTCTAGAGCCAGGTTTCTTGTTAACCCCAAAATGGCCTCAATCAAGATATCTCTTTCCTTGCTCTCATCTCTGCTCTTCCTCCATCAGACCCGCATCGGAGCACTGGACTGAGTTCCCAAGAGTGTAAGGAGGGAGAGTATGAGAGTATGAGCAAGGAAGTCAAGACCACTGAGACAGTGTGCCTGAGCCAATGGGAGGTCACCAGACTGAGGGGCCAATGGCAATGGCACTGGGATTTGTCTCTACTGCATGTACTGGCTTTTGGGGATCCTATTCTCTCCGAATGTATACCTTGCTCAACCTTGATGTACTGGGGAGGGCCTTGGACTTTCCACAGGGCAGGGTACATTGCCCTCTCTCAAGATTGGAGGGGGTTTGGGGAAGGGTGTGTGGAGGGAGTGGGAGGGGAGTGGGAGTAGGGGAGGAAGTGGGAATTTGGATTGGTATTTTTTTTAAAGTCATAAAATAAAAAAATAATGAAAAATCGATATAGAAACCCAGTAGCATAAATTTAAAAAACAGAAATTTATAAAATGTAAACTACAAAGGCATATCTAAATGCATCTATGGTTTTAAAAGAGTTTCCATAATCTGATAAACTTCTTATTAATATAAATTAATTAGATGAGAATTAATATAGGTAAATAGTTAAGTTTAACATCTTTGATAGCTTTCACTTTCATTTTTTCTAATATTTTATGGGCATGCATATTTATTCATAATATGCATAATGAAACTAAACAACTGAACTATATTCCAACTGGTTCAATAATGCAAACATCAGGCACTGATTTAATAATTTAATTTAATTAGGATCATATTATGAAAAATTATAGTTTTTTTATTTTAATAATGTAAAATACAATTAATCTCTCCAATGAACAGAAAATAGCTAATAGTTTAAAATAGCTAAAAATAGAATATTTTATGTGTACACATGTAACAATAGTTAAAGAGATTAATATTTTCATAACAGAGGAGTGGAGACTCCTGATCTGCAGTTAGACTTTTGGTCTACAGTTAGACCCTTGGTCTTCAGTTAGACCCTTGGTCTGCAGTCAGACCCTTGGTCTGCAGTCAGACACTAGGTCTACAGGTAGACCCTAGATCTGCAGTTAGACTCCCGGTCTGCAGTCAGACACTAGGTCTACAGGTAGACCCTTAATCTGCAGTCAGACCCTTGGTCTGCAGTCAGACCTTGATCTACAGTCAGATCCTTGGTCTGCAGTTAGACCCTGGGTCTGTAGTTAGACCCTGGTCTGCAGTCAGACCTTGATCTACAGTCAGATCCTTGGTCTGTAGTTAGACCCTTGGTCTGTAGTTAGACCCTGGTCTGCAGTCAGACCCTTGGTCTGTAGTTAGACCCTGGTCTACAGTCAGACCCTGGTCTGCAGTTAGACCCTTGGTCTGCAGTTAAGACTCTTGGTCTGTAATTAGATCCTTGGTCTGCAGTTAGACCCTTGGTCTGCAGTCAGGCTCTTGGGTCAGGGTCTCCGTGCTGTCAACCTAATGACTGTTGACTCTGCATCCAAAGGAAAGGGTGTTTGATGTGCCTTACGGGTCTCAGCATCTGCACATGTCAATTTAGGATCAAAACACCCCATGGCAAGGACTAGGAACCTTTTTGTCTCCCTTTCATCTGTATGTCAGTATGTAAAACAGTCGTTGACACATGGTGACAATTCAAAGCTCCAGGGAATGCCAACAGGGATGGGAACACGGAGGTAGAGGGACACCAAGCATCCCTTTTCGGGGTTAAACAGATGCTGAGTGACTGGCAGATCTAGAAGCCTTGGTCCTAGCTCCTTGGTCTTCTACTCCACATAGCTTCTGCCAAGAGGGTGGGAGATTTTAATGACGTCCTGGCTCTTTGCACATCAGAGTGGCTGGTAGGAATAGCTATGCAAACTTTCATTAGAATATTACTTGGTGAGAATACAGACTTACGTTAACCTTTTTCTTTTTTTTTTTCTTTTTTTTTTTTTTGGTTTTTCGAGACAGGGTTTCTCTGTAACTTTGGAGCCTGTCCTGGAACTAGCTCTTGTAGACCAGGTTGGTCTCGAACTCACAGAGATCCGCCTGCCTCTGCCTCCCGAGTGCTGGGATTAAAGGCGTGCGCCACCACCGCCCGGCCACGTTAACCCTTTTTCTACAATTGTTCCTTTGTAGATGGGTGTTATATGACTTTTATTTATTTATTTTTCTTACTGGTCGGTGTGTGTGTTTGTATATGTGTACAGATGAATTCCCATATGTGTGGAAGCCTGCACTTCAGGCTGGGTGTCCTCCTTGATGGATAAATTGCCGTTTTATTTGTTGAGGCAGTCTCTAGCTGAACCCGTGGTTGAGTTCTGTGAGTCTAGGTAGACAGGACTGATCCAGGTAATTCAAGCTTTGCTCTGCAAGCACTGGAATTACAGGCACCTGCCACAGTTGACCAGATTTTATGTGGGTGTTGGGGAGTCAAACTTGTATCCACTGAGCCACCTCCCCAGGCTTCATGATTTTTTTTTTCTCTTCGAAACAAGGCTTCTCTGTGTAGCCCTGGCTGTCCTGGAACTCACTCCATATACCAGTCTGGCCTTGAACTCACAGAGATCCACCTGCTTCTGCCTCCCCAAATCTGGGATTAAAGGCGTGCGCCATCACTGCCTGGCCAAGAAAGTATTTTTTTTTAAGTTTGATAACTATATAAATTACAGAATTGGGTAACTTGAAATAAGGGATCAAACACAATGAATAATCGAAGCGTACGAATTGACCAAGATTTGATTTTTTAAAGCTATTTTAGAATATAAAAACACTTATAAACAAGAATAAAAGGTGAAGCAACAGAATTATGAAATTTCCATTTATAGAAGCTGAGTCATTCAGACGAGATATATCATGAGATTTCAGATTTTACACATATGAATATAAATATTCAGATTTTTAATATTTGAATAAAACACAGACAAATTTTCTGAAACCGTCGTTTAGTGACAGTGGTGAGCCAGCTAGAAGATCAACACACCGCTCATAACTTCATTTCTGAACAACCATGACATTAAGAGATAATATAGAATTCACAGCACTTTACAGGAGGCAATTTACAACGAATGAAGCAGACTACATGGCTAAGGGCACCAAGATAGATTTAATTCCATGAAAAATTTCCATGGTTTGTATTATTTATTATGAAGAATATAATTTAGCGCTTGGAATATATCAGCTTCTACTTCTGCCATGTCAGCTTTTATTAATATTTCTGAGGGGGAGAAGTCTTATGGTCAGATGCTCATAGGCAGAAAATGCGTGTTTTGCTGGCACAATTCTTCCAAAGGAGAAAGCCTTTACTGTGATCTCCGTCTTCCAAACCACACACAGCCCTAACCCTGAAGGGCCGCCTGGATTCTGCTTAGAAGAATGTCACTGTCACATGGTGGACGAGATTAAAGCCACCTCTGCAGCAACACATTGAAGATGTCACTATTTTTCATATCAACAAAGATGAATGAAATTCATTAGATAGATTGATTACTGAATTTTGAAGCTGTCCATCCTTGCCAGAAAAAAAAAAAAGTTGGGCGTTCGCTAAGTTCACTTAGGATGATAATATTTTCTTCATGATTTTCTCACTTTCTTTTTTATTTAATTTATTGGTTCATATTAACCATGGAGAGTTAAAAAAAAAAGCTAAAAAAAGTTCCTGGAACTTTTCTATAGGACATGTGTATCTCTGAGGGATAAAGCTATATTTTTACCTGTACAGAGAAAGCATCCAACATAGCTGGGACACTTAAATTTTTGCTTTGTTTTGTTTTTCGAGACAGTGTTTCTCTGTGGCTTTGGAGCCTGTCCTGGAACTAGCTCTTGTAGACCAGGCTGGTCTCAAACTCACAGCGATCCGCATGCCTCTGCCTCCCGACTGCTGGGATTAAAGGTGTGTGCCACCACTGCCCGGCTAAATTTTGTTATAATGTATAAAATTTAGGTCAAAATAGTGAGTGATTGTCTGTTACATGCTACTTCATTTTATGTACAAAGTTCTCACATTATTTACAAATGATTAAAATTGGGAGTGGCCCCCGGCAAAATTATAAAAGATGTAGTATACATTATCAGTCTATAGTGCCCGGGCACTCCCTGAGGACTGAAACCTGCCTCCTCATAAACCAGGGGAAACGTACCTCCTGGAGGGGCAACAGCGTGAGCTCTCCATACAGGACTGGGTGAGACATTGCACATTGATACTGGTGCCACCTGTTGTAATAGGGGGCGGCTGTGTCTTGCCGCACCTGAGGGGAGTGCGGCTGTTTGTTCCCAGCGCCTGGCTCCCAGCCGCGGCAGTTAGTTTATGCCTGAAATGATTACACACAGACTATATTCATTTAAACTCTGCCTGGCCCATTATCACTAGCCTCTTCTTGGCTAGCCCTCACATCATAAACTAACCCATTCCTAATAGTCTGTGTGTCACCACGAGGTGGTGACTTACCGGAAAAGTCTAACCTGCATCCATCTCCGGCGGGAGCGTCATGGCGTCTCTCACACTTCCTTCTCTTCCACCACCTTCTGTTCTGTCTACTCTGCCCACCTAAGGGCTGTGTCCTATCTTACAGGCCAAGGCAGCTTCCTTATTAACCAATGAAAGCAACAGAAATAAAGAAGGACCCTCATACAGATACCTTATTTTGAAATTTCCCTTTCTTTTCTCCCTTTGTTCTTTCTAAAGGACTTTCGTGGAGAAGCCCAGTGTGTGTTCTAACAGGGCAGAGTGTCTCTGCAATGTTTGTGGGCACCATTCTGTCAACACTGAAGGATGAACCCCTGTTAGGTGTGTATAGCCATGAAATATACAAAAGCAGAGAGAAACAGAAATGGCCTGAGGAAAGGATTTTATTTACATCTTTATACATACCATTGTCACGGATCAGTACATGCCAGAAAGATTTACTTGTGCTTACTGCTTAATTTTACTGTGTGAAAAACTTAAAACATATTAAATATCAGATTTAATAAATTATTACAATGTTTATATGTAATTTAGCAAAATCTTACCAAATATTTTTAACAGTGTTTGCAAATGAGCGTCATATAAAAATTATCTCTAATAGCTTATAGCGTAACAGTATGGGATGTATTTCTTTCCTAAATATCAAAGTTGTTTCCTTAGGAGCACATCTCAAAATATAAGAATACATTTCCTTGAAGTATTGAAATCAGTGGGACACACAGATTAAACAATATGGTTTACCAATTGTTCGTTTCTAGAAGAATACATAGAATCTTATACGATCTGGCTCTCTGCAAAACTGTAAAACCGAACTGTGACTCCCCCCAGGAGGGACATACTCCACGGACGCGTTCTGACATACCTGGGCTCGTGGTAGCTGAGGTAGGAGTAGTGATCCAGCAGTTTCCAGGTTATCCCATTGTCGTAAGAATAGTGCAGTAAGACTCCTTCCCCGGGCTGGTCGGGGGCCTTGCACGTGCTCAGAACAGACCTGCTCCCCAGGCGCAGTGTGAACTGCAGAAACCTAGAGCGAGCCACTCATAATTAGTCAACGCAGGGCACATTCTTACTGAGAAACTTTTGTTTTCAAAGAAATTCAAGCACTTTTAAGTGAACTCCCCAAGAGCTGTAGGCGTACAGTCATTGTTTTATAAAATATAAGTGATTGTACTGTAAGATGTATAAATACGAGAAGATGTGCATGATTATATGTGTGTGTGTGGTGTATCCATAAAATAGAGCTATTTTCGTGCCTGTTTGTATGTTATGTGCCTGTGTACATAAACTTGAAATGCCAATCATTCCTTTCCTGCATTATTTATCAGGCACCGGGGGAAGGGGCGACGGAGAGTAAATCTAATCAAGCCCCTGCAAGCTGTCAAATAAATAAACTACATGAATAATTAACCAGCCTTTGGCTTAAGAACACAGTTTTGATGTTCACATCTCATATTTTTTAAAACACTGTCAGTCATTAGTAACTCAGCGTCATTGGCGAGTCTTCTAGTTTATTAAAAACTAGAGCAAATGAATTCTAAATAAGCTAAGAATCCTTGCAGCGTATTTAAAGATTAGGAGACATATCCGTCTAGTAAAAGAGAAAAGAGTACAACTGTCTGCACGTTCTAGCCCCACCCCACTCACCGGGACTGGGAGCTGTCCAGGAAAGACGTGATCAGCTGCCGCCGCCCATCCTTGTTGAAGACCAGGGCCTTCCCGCTGGCTAAGACACCACAACCAAAGCTGACTTCAGCACCACGGATAGAGTAGAAGTTATGGTAAGAGGAAAGCCTGGAGCTGCCAAAGCTTTCGGAAATAAACATCGGGAAAGTCTGGGATGCCATCTCGCAGGCTGGGCCGGAAAATCCTGGGTCGCACCTGAAAGACATGAATGGGACATGTGAGTCTTAAGGGCCTTCAGGGCTGGCTGAGCTTGCCAGTCTGTCCTTTGGACATTGGGACGTGAGTCTTAAGGATCTTCAGGACCCGCTGAACTTGCCAGTCTGTCCTTTGGACACTGGGACGTGAGTCTTAAGGGTCTTTAGGACCTGCTGAACTTGCCAGTCTGTCCTGTGGACACTCCTGAGCTAACTCTGTGTGTCTGGGTCCAGAGACCAGGGCGGGAGTGAATGATAAACAACCTTGATGGTCTTCAGAGAAACTAAATCTGAAGTGTGACAAGGGCCAGCTGACGGCACACTGCAGGAGAATTTAGTCTCCGAAGGCCCTACTGTAAGAAGCTACGATTAAAACCGTTCGGCATTTACCTTTGAGCCAATGTCAGCGTGCATCAATAATGAGCCAAAGTCTGCACACACGGACAACTTAAGATCTTTGTAAGCACCGATGGTTTTATTCACAGTGCTCATACACTTGATGAAACAACACGAAACACTTTCAATAAAATATCTAGAGGGGCTGGAGAGATGGCTCAGAGGTTAAGAGCACTGCTTGCTCTTCCAAAGGTCCTGAGTTCAATTCCCAGCACCCACATGGTGGCTCACAACCATCTGTAATGAGGTCTGGTGCCCTCTTCTGGCCTGCAGGCATACACACGAGACAGAATACTGAGAATACTGTATACATAATTAATAAATAGTTTTTTAAAAATATATCTAGATAGTTTCCTCCAAGAATAAAGATACATGTAACATTCTGAGAGGAATTATTTTACATATTTTCAGGCTTTGGAAATGAGTCGTTCTTTAAGCATCTCACACCTAGGCTGGCAGACCACGGAAACCGCGCACCTTTGACCTAGATGCAAGTCCTGGGTAGAACTGTTGCTTTTTATATTGGGTGGTCTGTGGGGGGCACAGGGATCCTTGTACCCACAGGGAAGGGCTAAGAGAACTGGAAATGTCAAACATGTGGAGGCCTCTTCTTAATGGAGGAGATGAAAGCCATGTTTTCCTACCTAGAAGTGGGGGGTTGTGGTGGTGGTGGTGGCGGTGGCAGTGTGTGTGGATTTGTTAGTGACCTGGTGACATTTTTGCTCTCTGTGGAGGCAGACCTCATCCCTCTTCCCTCCCTAGACCATCAGCAACGAGTAAACTCCATCCTAGCTGAATTACTGCTTGAATGTAAGAAACCTTTTATAGTTTAGTTAGTTTCGTTTTCTAAAAATATTTATTTATTATATTTATTATTATATACAATATTCTGTCTGTGTGTATGTATGTCTGCAGGCCAGAAGAGGGCGCCAGACCCCATTACAGATGGTTGTGAGCCACCATGTGGTTGCCGGGAATTGAACTCAGGACATTTGGAAGAGCAGGCAGTGCTCTTAACCACTGAGCCATATCTCCAGCCCCCTAGTTTTGTTTTTTTTACAGTATAGTTTTGAATTATAAAATGAAATTAGTGTCTTTGGTGCAGGAACATTTTTCAAGGAAGCCTTTAAACTCCCTGAAGTCTGAAAAAGCCTTTCACCCAGCAGTGTACCGATAAGTGGATGTCAGAGTTCCATCCGGAGAAAGTTCTCCGGCAGCGTTTCTGAAACCAAGGCGCACAGTGGCCTCCTACAGGGCTTACGGAATGTGAGAACAAGTGGAAATAAAAAGTCAGGTTTGATATGCACTATAACTTTTCTGGTGTTGCAAGTATACCATTGTCGCCAGGTTAACAAAGAAGTTGGGCCCTAAAAAATGCCAAGAACTACACAGCATGATGCTCAAGGGGTTTCTTGGCAACACCGACAACTATAGGGAGAAACGAAGGATAGAAAATTATCATCTGGGGCTGGAGAGATGGCTCAGAGGTTAAGAGCACTGCCTGCTCTTCCAAAGGTCCTGAGTTCGATTCCCAGCAACCACATGGTGGCTCACAACCATCTGTAATGAGGTCTGGTGCCCTCTTCTGGCCTTCAGGCATACACACAGACAGAATATTGTATACATAATAAATAAATAAATATTTAAAAAAAAAAAGAAAGAAAATTATCATCTGCTGACCGCGTCACTGAGCCTCAGCTTCTACACACACTATTTCATGGATACAGTCACATCCTCTGAGTCACCGAGCAGTTTCCAGACAGGCTAGGAAACTTCAGCTGAGTTGGACACACTGGAGTGCAGGTGTGATGTACCGTGGCAAGCAAGTGGGATTTGTTTCCCAGTGAGTCTAGCAAAATGCATCTCAGGGTAAATATCTACTTTCGGGCATCTTAAATATGTCCTCTTAGAATTAGATCGGGAGAAAGGTGGCCATCGAGACACAGAGCACACTGAGTCTCTTCCCGTGAAACGGTTCTGAAAAATCTACTTTTTATAAAGATCGTCTGATTGGGTTAGAATCCCACTAGGGACGCCCTTGTGTTTAAAGATAAAACAACAGCTTGTTTTCAGCCTTCCCTTTCCAGCGATCACGCTGGTGGCTTAGGATGACAGGAAACTGTCAGACTCCTAGCATGGCCACCATTGGTTCATCTACCTATCTCCAAGTCTGGTCACATATTCACTCTGGATGCTGGGAAAAAAACTCCTGCTGTGGAAATGCCTGGGTAACACTCCTGAAGTGTGCCCACACTCCCTAGTCTGTAACAGGGTTGGGCTCACTAGGCAAATGAACGCCAGTTTAGAAATTCAGTCTCAAGTTGTACACAAGCCAGAAAGTGTTACGGGAAGGGAAGGGGTGGGGTGGGATCCTGGCAGAAAATAATGATAATGATGTTGAGGGCAAAAGGGGGGACACTCCAAGTTTAAGATCCGCTTACAAAAATAAATGACATTAAATATAAATTTTGGTGTAATTTTTGTTCCAACTCAATAAGCTGTATATTCTCAAAAAAAGAGGCAGTAGTTAAATTTAACCTACCCACAAAAGAACAAAGGCAGTAACTATTACATAAAATATTGCCAGAATCTGGAGAAAAGAAAATTTCCAAGTGTCAAACCACTCAGTGAAACTTCAGAAAGAGAAGGCAATGTTTATTCCTGACAATTTTTATTGTAAAAAAATAAAAAGGTTTCTAAAAGAATAGACCTACAATTCAAATTTCTCTTGTGTTAATTTTAATTGAAATGCATTAAAAAGTAGATGGCCTATTATAGATAATAGAAAGAGACAGCAATTTGAGGAAAGCATAGCTAGTGTTTCAAAGAGTCCATGAGCTACTTCGGGGCAGGAGTTTATCTTACAAGCTGAGAGAGATGGCTCACTGGGGAAAGCGTCTGCTGCACAGGCATGGGAACCTGAGTTTAGACCCCAGAGCCTACATCAGAACTGGGCGTCATGGTGCTCATTCTAAGTCCTAGGCTTGGGAAGGTAAGGGCAGGAGGATCCAGGGGGCTTGCTGGTCAGCATGCGTAGCCTAGCTGGGAAGTTCCAAACCCACGAGATAGAG
>JAQHUG010000573.1:268350-280315 GCA_028555095.1 Dicrostonyx torquatus | reverse complement strand
CAGAGATCCACCTGCCTCTGCCTCCCGAGTGCTGGGATTAAAGGTGTGTGTCACCACCGCCCGGCTGAAACCTACATCTTTCAGTGATTATCTTCCCTGGACCGCAACTGACGACTTGCAGATTTGATGTTCCAAGTATGCAGCTCTCACTAGCCTCTCTACCATTAGCTTGGTACTCTTGGCATTTCCCCCTAGATTTTTGTCTAGTCTCTGTCCACTCCTGATCTCCTCTATTCAACCTCCTTCCTTCCCTAAATTCTGACCCCAGAAGGGTCATTATAATTGTAGTTTGGCTGCACGTCTTTCCAGTGAAAATATTCTCGAGCCTCAACTCCCAGTCTGTGAGACATCTCACAACGGACCCCAGCCCTCTTCTTTGGATCCTATATTCGGTCTCTTCTCAAGCCACGCTCCACCTTAGTTACTCAAAACCGGCACACTCTCCCCTGCCTACAGTCCTGCCACAGGCTGGTTCCTTTCCGAAGGAATCGTCTTTCCTGTGCTTCAGATTTCACTACTATAAATCAGCATCCTTCCTGCCTCAGTTTACAAAGTTCACCCCTCTCCTATGTGCCCTTAGCAGTTAGAGTTACTCTGGCCTTTAGAAATACAATTTCTTCAACCTTGGGTCTTTGGCGTCTACTTTGGTAACTTTAAAAGCTTGGGACATACCAGCTGTGGGTGTTGACCCCTTCTCTCAACATCCATGTACACATATGTCATACTTGTTCCTGAGAAGGGATACCCATTAATATAACAGAGTCACTATTACGTGGCTTCTACCCAAGATCCCCAGTTAAGGTGCTGAATAGAAGTGAGTGTCAGGGGTGCCTCCCACCACAGGCTTTGGCATCCCCATAGACTAAACGCTATGTCTTAGTTTAATACTGGCTCTTTAATTGCTGTGAAGCATGTCTATCTATAATCCCAGCTGCTGGGAAGCTAAATTAGAAGTTTACCTGTTTGAGGCCAACCTGGGCTACATAGCAAATCTATCTCAATTCCACTCCAACCCAAAGAGAAGAAAAAAAATTCAGGTCTAACATATATATCAAAAGAAGACAGTCATTTATGCCCAGGATGGAGATGAGGTATTTAAAAAACAAGCATTTGGCAAATAAATAGCACCAAATTTGTTTTGCTGTCTTCAAGTAAATTCCCGATGTCCTTTTAGAAATATGTCAATTTTTGGTCTACCAACATAATGTGTGCTTCTGACTGCAGACTAATTCAAGATTGATTTTTCTATTATTTCTCTTTCCCAACAAACAGGCAGATGATCCAGGGGTTGTTTCTATTTTAGTTTAAATTTTAGACACTAGATTTGAAATCCAGACAAAATACATGCTTTTACCAACAAAATACTCCTGAGGCTGAGATCTTAATGCTCACTAGGAATGGAGTCAATGATGTCCAAATAACCTTGAACTTAAGAAATCTACAAAACAGTATCAGAATGAAGACAGCTCTTCAGAATGAAGACGGCTCTCTTGGGATGGCGAGATGAAGAGCTACAGGTCTAACGTTAGTTCACTGTCTTTGAGATAAGTGGCACGTCACCCAAATAATTAATTTTAAGTTTCATAGAAATCAAAGCATCTCTCTTGGGAGGTATGTTTTATAGAATAGAAACATCACACAAAAGTACTTTAAAAAGTTTAAATATCGGGCTGGAGAGATGGCTCGGAGGTTAAGAGCACTGGCTGCTCTTCCAGAGGTTCTGAGTTCAATTCCCAGCAACCACATGGCGGCTCACAGCCATCTGTGATGAGTTCTGGCGACCTCTTATGGCAGGCAGGGATACATACAGACAGAACACTGTATACATCATTAATAAAAAAATCTTTTAAAAAAAAGTTTAAATATCAGAATCAGCTTCCTCCAGTGATACTGTTTCTAATCTTCTCACTTATATTTTACACACCAGGCAGGGGCAACAGCAGTTAGTAAAGGTGGGGAGAGCACCTCTTAGTTCTTTATGCTCTGACGTTTTTATGAAGTGTCCCTGAGACTGTCCACCACGGTGACAGAATGCAACCACGCTGTTACCATGCCCTAGAAGGATAACACACCACATGCAGCCGGCCAGTATCAAGGCGCCTGTCTCACCTGGATTCTGCCAAACACCCACTACTATGCTTCCTACAACACATGAGTTCATATGACAGGTGTCCCCCTTCCCAACACTGACCAGGCTGGCGGCAGCTTGAACAGAGAGAGCCCAGCAGGCAACACGGGCTAATTAACCATCTTGCAGCTTCTCATAGGTGCTGGGACTGGGTGAGATCACCCACTGCTCTCTGGTGTTTTGATATCCTTGACTGCTATCTTTCCCATGAACCAATTATATTTTAGATGCACTTCTAATGTTCAGTATTTGACACCTGAGGACATGGGTAGGAAAAAATGAAACGTCTTTCTAAAAACCGATCTTCCCCATGTAAAATCACACAGGTGGCCCCATCCCAGCCATTAATTCCCTTTGCCTTGAGCTACTTTTCTCACCTACATTTCATCGTAATGCTTAGGAGGGGAAAAAAAAAAGAAAGAGAAAGGACATAAAATCACTTTGTAAGCACTTTTCACAAGCTGAATCTAACACTACGGTGTGTTTACACGAGACACTCTCCCTCTTTTTACTGGAAAGAAAAGCTACAGAAATATAAAGACACTTTTTCCTAATGGAAACCAAGGCTGAGGCCATTCGTCTTCACCTCTGCTTCTGCTAGAGGTCAGACAACTGAGTTAATAAATAAGCGACTTTAGCATCTGCCCTCATATCAGAAAGGTGGCATCACAAGTTCGGGTAGGAAAACTTGCACATTTAAGTGTGATTTGTAACTGTAAGACTTGTAAAAGGTTTTAAATAGAGACTACACCTTTAAATATGAAAAGGAACTCACATATTTGTAAAACTATTCTATGCAATAAAAAAGGGCGATGGTAATTATAGGCTACATAAACCCAGTGTCCATTTCATTAGGGAGCAGTCTCTTGATCATCATAGGCTTCACTAGCACCCCCACACAGTGTCCAGAGAGAGCATGAGTTCTGACTGAAGTGGACCCGACTTTAAGACTTTGTTCCTTCCTGTCCTAGCTGTATGACCTGAGATAAGATATTTAGTTCCTGCTCTTCCATTTATCCACCCAGGAATGGAAGACATGATTGTCTTAGGTAGGGTTTCTATTGCTGGGAAGAAGCACCATGACCATGACAACTCTTATAAAGGAAGATATTTAATTGTGGTGGCTTGCTCACGGTTCAGATGTTTCAGTCAATTATCATCATGGCCGGAAGCAAGGCAGTGCGCAGGCAGACATGGTGCTAGAGAAGGAGCTGAGCGCTCTTATGTCTTGAGTCACAGGCAACAGGAAGTGATCTGAGATACTGGGCAGGCACAGCTTGAGCATATAGGAGGTCTCAAAGCTTACCCTAACAGTGATATGCTGTGTCCTCCAACGTGTCACACCTACTCCAACAAAGCCACATCTCCTAATAGTGCCACTCCCTTTGGGAGTCATTTTCTTCCAAACTACTACAACAGTTGATACATTTTGATCAGAATTTATTAATTATTTTTAAAATGCATTATCCCTTTATATAAGGTTCTATGCATCCCTGGATGGCCTTATCCTCACTGCTTAGCAAAGAATTGATGTGGGATTCCCCTCTGTATGCTGTGAATATGTTTTATTTCCATTGGTTAATAAAGAAGCTACTTTGGGCCTATGGACAGGGAAAACTAGAGAAAGGCAGAAATTCCAAACAGAGATGTAGAGAGAAAGTAGGTGGAGTCAAAAACACCTTGTAGTTGCCAAAGGAGACAGACACCTGGGAACAGACACCTAGGAAACTTACCAGTAAACCATGAGCCTCATGGTAAAATATAAAATAATGGAAATGGGTTAATTTAAGATATAAGAGCTAGCTAGTGATACACATAAGTGATTGGCCAAGCAGTGTTGTGATTGATATAGTTTCTGTGTGATTATTTCAGGTCTGGGTGGCCAGGAATTGAATGAGCAGCCTCTGCCTACTTCTTTGTAGAGTCCTCTAGTTCCCACCTCCCAAATGCTGAGATTACAGGTGGTCAGACTTGGCTTCTGTTCTTATCTGTAACACAGTTGTTTTATATATTTATGGCACACAGTTTGACATTCCAATACACGTAAGGCATGCAAGGATCATATCAGAGTAACTGGCAATATCCGTTATCTCAGATGTTATAATTTCTTCGTATTGAGAAAGCATGGACTTCTGTCTCCTGGCTATCTTAACTATGCTAAGGTCTCTCCAACACGAATGGATCAACCAAGTTGCTTCAATGTCTTTACCAACTGTCACCTCTTCTTTCTCTTCCAATGCACCACTTCCTGTTGTGTTCAATTCACCAGCTATTGTTCCCTGCTTCTGTTCACATGGATCTTACTAAGGTTGTTACTTATCACGCTGAACCTCATGGACTCCTTTCTTTCCTTATCTTCCCTCATCTCAAACTCCGGAACCCTGTTGGTCTTGCACAGCTCAGAACTAGCTCCTCACCCTGGATTGCTGTGGTAGCCCCCTCTCCTGATTTTTGTTTTGCTATTATCCTATCCTTCTCATTTCCTGTAAACTTCTCAACATCTCTAGATGCCAATATCTTGTTCAAAAGAGAAAGGTTGTTGGGTACTGTCTGAATCAGTAAACATGACCCTTTGTGATCTGGCTCCTGATTATATACTATATAATATATATAGTATATAATATATATTATATAATTACATATTATAATTATATATACTTATATAGTATATATACATATATAATATATAGTTATATACTATAAACATTACTCCTGTAATTAATCATATCCTTCTAATCACATACTTCTGTTTCTGGCCCTTCTCTCCTTGATCCTGAATGCCACTGACCTACCCCAAGTCCCTGGAATATGTCAGGTCATACCTGTGTCTTAGCCTCCCATGCGACACTCCTCTGTGTCCTTTCTCTTCTATCACCTACTTGTCATCCTGATTTGTCCTTCAGAATTCAACCCAAGCATCAGCCATGCTCCAGCTACCTCATCACAGGCATCAGATTTACAAAGTGAGTAAGTCCTCTTAGACATTTTTCCCTGGCAAATGCCTCATAGAATAGAGATAAGCTTTTTCATGAAACTGAGGCAATTTACAGACCCATGGTCATTTAAATAACCATACTATTTTAAGCAACTCTTCAGTGGTTGGTTAGACACCACCAGACATGCTAAGCACACTCTCCTATACTGGATGTTGAAGTCTGTAAAGGCAGAGCCATGTATCAGATAATATTGTCATCAAAGGAACACATCACCTTGTTTTTGATGGTCTCAGAAATAATAAATCAATGACCCAACCAATCATCCACTCCATCAATAATGGCTCTCTAATAACCTTTTTGCTTTACTTTAATTAGATATTGTTCTGTAAACCAAAACCTAGAGAACTATAACAAGTCTTTCTCTGCCCCGCCAGCCAGCTCCCAAATAACAACACAGAGACTTATTATTAATTATGAAAACTCAGCCTGTAGCTAAGGCTTGCTTCCAACTAGCTCTTATAACTTAAATTAACTCATTTCTATTAATCTCTGTTATGTTGCATGGCTCACTACCTCATCTTTCTGTATCACCTTCTTCTTTTTCCCAGAGTTCTCTCTCTGCCCAGAAGTCCCACCTATACCTCCTGCCCAGCTATCGGCCAGTCAGCTTTTTATTACACCAATCACAGTGATACATTTACCCGGTATACAAACATCCCACAACAGAGAACTTCAAAAGTGGAATCAAGGGAAATATAACATAAAAGAGTATACCAGTGGGCCATACCCCTGGAAAGCCTCCCAACCTAAAACTTTACTCCTGATCTGTGTCTGTGTACAGCCTTGCCTTTCTGCCCTACCACCATGGTCTCTTTTAAATGTAACCACTTCTACCACCCCTCGTTGCACATTTACTCTGAGACATGCCCTGATATGGTTACCATGGTGACTCTGCTGGCATCACCAGCCATTTCCCAAGTCTCTGCTAGCCCAAGACCTGCCTTCATCTTCCCCCTCTCCCCCCTTTTCTTGTCCCCACTGACTGGTTTGATGACTGTTTCTGCATTCAACTCTTACAACGTCCCTGTCCTCATCTTAATTCCATGTTTGGTTATTCCTGTTTCTGTACTGTTACGACAGCTTTATCAATGTCTTAGATTAAAACATTGCTATATTAAAATACAGCAATATATCCACATTACCATGTGCCCCACTCAAACTCAATGAGCTTTTTTTTTTCAATAAAAGATGCAATGTCATACTGAGCAGGCCTTTAAATTTAAAAAAAAAAAAAAAGGAGTTTTTGTTTCAACGGCCATCATTCTGGTCAATAAAGGAACTGCATTGCTAAGGGTAAAAGCAGAGAGATGTTGAATGAATTTTGTGACGCGTCTACACATTAGAGCCCGTTCCTTGAGTTGTATTCATGAGCAGTACTTAAACGAAAGGGGGAAGATGGTAAGTACAATTAGAAAGTCGATTCTCTGGCTTGTGCCCCTCTTAAAACCTCCAGGCAGTAAGTGGGGAGGGGGAGAGAAGGGAAGAAACAACATGTCAGCCGGGCAGTGGTGGCGCAGGCCTTTAATCCCAGCACTCGGGAGGCAGAGGCAGGCGGATCTCTGTGAGTTCGAGACCAGCCTGGTCTACAAGAGCTAGTTCCGGGACAGGCTCCAAAGCCACAGAGAAACCTTGTCTCGAAAACCCCCCCCAGAAAAAAACAAAAAAAAAAACAAAACAAACAACAACAACAACAAAAAAGAAACAACATGTCCAAACTGCTTCTGTGCATGCATTCAACCGTCCTTAACGGACGAGGGAACTCATTATCCGTATCCCAAGGAAATGGGCAAACATTTATGTTTGATAAGGCTCCTCTGCTATTCATCAAATTCTTGAAAGAATATCGACTACAGACGGTCTCCATCATGGGAAGTTTGAAAAGGGGACTTCTCCATATGCTAAAAAAAAAAAAAAAAATCTATCAAAGCCATTCATAATTCTGTGCTAACAGACGCTAACCCCAATTAGCCTTTTTCAATTGGGGGATTATCTTTCGTGTACAAATTAGTGCACGTCTTGATTTTTAAGCTGTGGCGGACTTATTTGTTTTGTGGAACATGGAAGGCATTTTGATACTCAGACCAGAAAGAGTAATTCTAATTAAGTAAATCTCACGGTGTTACAATCTTATCTGGGAAACAGCTAGGAGATACACATAGCTGTCTGTGAACCAACAATTGTGATAACAATTAAGATCACTGGAGACTTATCAGTCTTTAATGAAACATCATAATTTCCCAGCCTCCCTAAGGACGTATGCATACCACTGATAACCCTACACCCACCATGTATCTGCCTTCATACCGGGTGCTCTGGAGGCTATAATGTTAGGCAGCTGCCATCTTTGAACTTGACTGTTAGTAATCTACCAGGAATATAAAATGGACGGGGGAATTAAATATAGGAACCAATAAAATTCAGGAAACTGAATACAAATAAAGTACACAAACAAAGACCAAAACATCCAGGAGGAATTGCAGGGACCAGCCCCAAGGTGGCTTTCCACTTCGTTCTAATAGTCTGTATCCAGAGTGCTGCCTAGGAGGGTTTAATATCGAACAGGAGAGATCCTTCAGAGCCAGCACATTCCTGGGCCAAACTTAGCAGTTTGGTCACCAAAGAGAAAGCAGGCCACCAACACAAGGCAGCTGCAGAAGAACTGGGATGGAAATCAAGAGACTTCAGCATCCACTTCCTTCCCACCTTCAGCACTTGTCCGACGATTTACACAGATCCCAAGAAGTGGACACCCTGTGCTGAGTCATCCAGGACAGCAGAAGACATGACGTTACAGCCTCCCTAGACGTCACGACTGTGCTAGTGTTTGTTCCCCAAAGATCACGTTAAGACATTGTTTGCAATGTCAGAGTCGAGACGTGAAGGAAGTCAGAGAGGAAGATGGAAGTCAGAGAGGAAGTAAGCTCTCTTTCCTGCTGGTCTCCTTCATGGGTTAACGTGAGAGTTCTCTGTTATAAAGGGATCCTGGAGGGCTCGCATGTTCTCTCAAAATCAACAAGTGGGCAGAAAGAAAGAAACAACCGAGTGAAAACTGTTTCCTTTCCAATCGGCAACGTCCCATAACTTCCCCATCCTCAGCCCTCCCTTATAACTTGCCCCAGATCCCTAGTTTCTGGCTCAGAAGTATCATGAGACCCTTGCCAAGAGTCAAAAAGATGTCTAGTTTCCAGAACTATGAGCTAAATAAATCTCTCTCCTTTTCAACCACAGAACCAGGTAGCTGTTGAGCAGCCAAAACAGGCAAAGACACACACAGGCACACATACATGCGCACACATGTGTATATACACCCACGTGCACGCACACACATGCATGCATGAATTAAAGCTAGACAGACGTCAAGGACTTTCATCAGCCTCTTTCCATTGATGGGGCTGAGACCAAGAACCTGAGCCTGGTGTCTAAAAACCACAGAAAATCCCCAAAGCTGAAACAAAACCGTCATAACCTTTACATTTCCTTGATGGTCATATACATTACAATCCAGGTAATTAACACGCATTCAAAGGACGATTTATTCAGGATCTTGCTAAATAGATGGGTCCAAAACATTTTGGAAAAAACGATAGCCTTAGAGCCACCAGCCTAGCAGCCTATGCAGAGTCGTTACAAGCTCAGGAAGGGTGAAGTCCTATGTCCCCACAGCTGGGAAATCCCTGAACTCTCCGAGAAAACAGTTTTGCACAACAGCACAAGGCAGGTGGGTAGACGGGACCCTCGCCAGCGGCTTTGTGTCAAGTCCGGTCTGTGCCGCACAGCATTGCTCTACAGCCTCTGTAACTTGCCCTGTTGACCCACCGTCCCTACCTTGGCTTGCTCAGATTCTGGGAGTATCCTGACATCCGCAGTTAGCCTGCTGGCCACAGACCTTTAATCCATGACCCTAGCATACCAAGTATGAGGGAGTTACAGCCCCTCGTTCTTATCATCCAGCTCTGCCTCTAACGAGAGAAAAGACAGAAGCTGAACTGGCTAATTATACAAAAGTCTTGCCTTATCCTGGGTGATAAAGTCAGGGCCTGGGGAGTTCCCACCGTCTTTAAACCGTTCTCAGACTACGATCCCACGGTGCTTTAGAAGGGGGGGAAGACAATTTTTACCTAGCGCAGACACGTAAAACTCTCTCTGGTCTAACACGTTTAGGAGGAGATCAGCTTGTCCGACCACTCTTGAGCTATATGGGATGCTCGCAGCAAGAGAGCGGCCAATTCCACCCACAAGAGCACAGCAGAAGACAGGAACTCTGTCGCCCTGGCCTGAGCACACTATCGGGAATGTAAAGCGGAAGACAGATAAAGTACAAGACTCCTAGAAAGTGAAAAAAGCTCTGGAAAATGTTATGCTTCTAAGCTCCAGTGGGGTTAGTGAGAACAGGCTGTGGCAGGATGAGAGAGAGAGAGAGGAGAGAGNCGGCTGAGTGAGCCGGCGACTGGGGGCTGGGATCTGGGTGCTGGGAACACAACCCACACCTCTCCACCATTTACTACAGCTGGACACAGAGTGAATGTCACCTTCTGGAATTATTTGTAAAGACAAAAACATATTGACAGAATTGCTGCTTAAGTTATTAAACTATCATATTCCAAACTTAGTGATCACCTTTTGCCACACAGGTCCTATGACTACATCACAAGACTTGGATGGTGGCAAGAAGCATCATGTGGGAAAAGTGTCTGTGCACGCAGAATTCAAGGGCCATTCTATGATACGACAGACATCAGTGTTTTACTGAAAAGGAGTCAAGAAGGAAGAAAAGGAACAGGGCCAGACAGCAGTCAGACAGAGTCAACTTTATCAACCTCATAACTTTTCGAGACCTGGTTGGTCGCTAGCCCTTTTGTCCAGAGAGAAAACCAAAAGTCCAGCTGAATTCTTCTTTTTATTAGTAACATTTTTTCTGTTTTAGTTATTACTGTAAGAAATTTCAGTAGGTCATTCAGGATTAAAAATATTTTTCTCATCATGCAAATACTTATTATTATTTTTTCCTGAGACAGGGTTTCTCTGTGAAACAGTCCTGGCTGTCCTGGAACTCACTGTGTAGACCAGGCTGGCCTCGAACCCACAGAGATCCACCTGCCTCTGCCTCCCAATCAGCGAAATACCTTTCCAGATGCCATCTCCAACAGCCACATTTATTTCACCTTCAATTTATTATTTATCAGAGTTTATTTAGAGAGAAACGTTGCAGCAAGAGAGGCAGAAATAGCAGAATTAACTAGATAATAGCGACAACACGGTTCTGATGTATGAAAACACGTAGGAAGGGAAGTGGGCGGGGCGGCGCCATCTGAACTTTAACCAAGATACTAACAATCTCTGCTATTCTGTTTTCCAAAATGGCAACTCCCACATTGACAAGTATCTTTCCACTTAGACACTCCAAGTCCTGAAAACAGTAATTTAGCTCTGTGTCTGCCTCAGAGAACAGCATACATGTCTATTCTGTTTGGCTAAACGCAAAACTGAGCACAAGAGGGACGGAATTAAAACTGCAAAACAGGAGACAGAGCAGGATGTACCTCACTTGGTGAGGCGACTTTATTACACTCCGCTGTCGATTTTCAAATTCTAGAACTGCATCCAGGAATATTCCCTAGTTGATGCCAAGGTTTTACTGTCACACACCCCCACATTTATTTCAAAGTAAATCTAGAATTATTTCTAGGAATTAATAGCATCATAAAATCCACTTTTCTTAGATTTAACTGCCAGGAAAGAAGTAGCTGAATTTATCCAAGAGTATATATTTAAGTCATTTACTGTCAGCACTTAGTCGGCGAAAAGAGTCTTGAGAGGAGAACTCAGAGCGCCTGTGACAAAACTCCAAGAAAACAAGACAAGAGTCTGTGATCTCAGTTTCTTCAAAACACGGAACCGTTCTTGGAATGTGGTTTTGTGCTCTTCCCAGGTGCAACGGATTCGATTAAATGTTTACCTGTCTCCGTGGGAAAAACATGTTTTCGCCACACGCGGCTTCTCCTTGTGATAGGTACACTTTACTCGTGCGATTCCTAACTGTACCAGAGTATAAACCGTCTGCTGTTCTGAATAAAGTTGGCTATCGCACGAGACTGTAGTCGGCCTCACTTTTAGACTCCGTTCTCCCGTGCTCCACTACCAACTAGAACAGTAAAGAATTTACTGTTAGCATAGAACACAAATGCATTTACCAAGGAGGGGGTAATCTCACACGCAAATACAGGTTAGACATGGCTGTAAGGTCCGGGTCAGCCCTCTAAGTCCGTCCCCTGAGACACGCACCTGCTCCTGGCAAAATGACAGTTTGGCACATCCCCTGGAAATAAGCGTCTCTTAGCAAAATACCAAGATTCCTCAGTGTTTTTTGACTAATGATTATTTTTAAAAGGAAAAATATATCAATTTTGCTTTCATAGGGGGAATAATGTTTAATTTAACTGAAATTTATTTTTCAGAATTCTTCTTTAAAATGTTGGCACATGAGAAAGCACCCCATGAAAACCCACTCTCCTTCCCTGGCCTGTCCCTCACGCCATCAAGGGGCCTTGAAAGTGGTTCTTTAACAGAAACCAGGATTTAGCATGCCAAGAGGCAGACATACTTCACAAAATTTTAACACTAGTAGACACACTAAAATGTAAAAATCCTAATTTACATAGTGGCAGCTTCTACCATAATCTGCTGTAAAAGGCGTATGTCTTGATTCTGTTCATAATAAATCCATCCACTCCAACACTGAACATATTCATTTGAGCAGAAATGAAGACCTAGAAGAATCATTCATCTCAGAGGATTTTAAGTTAGGGTTTCTACTGTTGTGATGAAACACTATGACCAAAAA
>JAQHUG010000573.1:184903-196301 GCA_028555095.1 Dicrostonyx torquatus | reverse complement strand
TTTTTAAAAAGTGGTGCTCATAATACATGCCTGGCATAAATGCATCAAAGGAGGAGAAGGCATGAATGCGTCTTTATATATGCTGGAAAGAACTCGGAATGTCAGTGAAGTGCCTTTGTCCTCAGGAAAGAAATCATAGCCCTGAGCAATTTCATCAACATACAGGGTAGAAAGTGCATTTTTGTGTGGCCTTTTAAAATGACAATCTGAATAAATAAGTCCGGATGTCAAAGAATCGTGCTCATAAAACCATGGTTTTCCAATGGGAACAGTAAAATAAAAACATCATTTTTGTATTTTTTTTAAACGTGTGCCATATATTTTGGTCCTTAGAACACTGTATCTTAGAAGCTAGGAGTCTATTCTAAATAGGTCATTAGGCATAGAAAATTGATGTCAATATCAATAGGAATAACCCATTTATTTATGTATTTCCATGATTAGCTGCTTGGATCGGTGTGATCCTCAAATCTTTCTCTCTTTCTGCAGCTGACACAGCAAAGCCCTTTGCTTCAATTAAACCTGGAAATCTGGAGCATTTGTGTCAACAGTGTTCAACATTGGGAAAAGATTTTATTTTATGCGCCTAAATTAAAATTCTAAACTGTTTAAATCAAGGTGTAGTAAGAACTTAGCCAAACCGCATTCTTTTTTCTTTTCCTATCCTTAGAATCTGAATTGTTTCTATCACCTTAAAATTTTGTACTGAGAACTTATGGAGGAAACTAATTTAATTTTTGCACGGACTGTAATATTAAGGATATAAAATATATACTTTAAAAAGGCATTGTGGCGGAGGGGGGGGGGGGCTGGAGAGATGGCTCAGAGGTTAAGAGCACTGCCTGTTCTTCCGAAGGTCCTGAGTTCAATTCCCAGCAACCACATGGTGGCTCACAACCATCTGTCATGAGGTCTACTGCCCTCTTCTGGCCTGCAGGCACATATGTAGACTGGTGAATGGCTTGGGTGTAGTGCTTGTGTCTTGTACCACCCAGCTGAATGGCTAAGATGTCCTGGTTGTGTTTTATAGTTTTATACTACCAAGCGGATTAACCAGGATTAGAGGCAAGTGTGCCGGAAAAGTACTGGCAACTGTAAACGTTCGGAAACTAGGCTCCTCAGCATCCTTTATTTCCCAAATGCAGGCATCAAACGAACAAAAGAAGCCACCCATTTCGAACCGGTTGGCTTAAGGCAACTTACACATCTTTTCCCCAGGAAAACAATGCGGCAATGAATCTAGAACCTTCCCACAGGAACCTTCACGTGTTTTCAAGACTATTGCCCCTCCAAACCGCCTCTACTTTTACCTGGAGTCCATTCTGTCCCCACACCCAAGAAACCAAGCCCAGTTCGATCTTGTGGCCTGCAGTGCTTGTTGGCAGTGGTCTGATTACAATTCCCATTCACTGAGTATACGCCACGGGGAAGGAACGTCCTCCGTGTGTCCTCAGGCTGTAACACAGATGGACTGGCATAGTGTGGCGGAGCCGAATCCACCATCTCTGCAAACACACAGCCTTCTCCTCACCAGACTGCCTCCCTGCTGAACTAATAGCTCGGGCTCTGCTCTTCCGCCTTTGAGGCTCATCACCCCGGTCCCTGCACACATTAGTCCCTTGCCAGGGAACCGGAGAGGGTTCTGTAGAGATCCGCAACCTTGCACGTAACTGTGCACCAGCGGGCTCTCTGGTTGCACTTTCTGAGGCGACTCCATGGACCGGGACTTTCCTTCAGTGAGGGTGCGGGTGAGCTAAGAAGCATCAGACCGTCAGCGGCTGTCGCTGCTCACAGCATAAAGGAGGCTGCTTAGTGGGGAGCTACCAGTCCTGTTGGCTAAACAGGCGTGGACCCCAAACTGCCTTCTACACGTTTATTCTCCCTGTAGACTGGAGCTGCTGCCAGCTCTGGCCAGAGAAGCTGCTCCTGCCTAGGGCAAGGCTTAGTGTAGAGACTCATAATTAGTAAATGCTGAGAACCAGGGACTGCAGAGTACCCGTCCCTCAGTGGACATCTGTAACCAACCCTCACCGCTCAGGGAACATCACAGGTTGGGGGGGGGAGGGAGCAGAAAGAATAGAAGAGCCAGGGGTTGAATAGAAGACTCGGTGGTTGAGAGCATTGGCTGCTCCTCCAAGGACCCACGTTCATTTCCCTGGCTCACATGACCATTCCCAACCATCTGCAATTCCAGGCCCAGGAGAGCCGACGCCCTCTTCTGGCCTCCATGAGTACTGCAGGCAGGTGGTGCTCAGGCATTCACAAAACAATTTATGCATATTAAAACAAATGAATTTTTTTTTTTTTTTTGGTTTTTCGAGACAGGGTTTCCTCTGTGGCTTTGGAGCCTGCGCTGGAACTAGCTCTTGTAGACCAGGCTGGTCTCAAAGTCACAGAGATCCGCCTGCCTCTGCCTCCCGAGTGCTGGGATTAAAGGCGTGCACCACCACCGCCCGGCAAAACAAATGAATTTTACAAAGGAATATAAGGTGGGGTGTTGTGGGATGCGGCCTTCTGGGCATTGGCACCTGCACATGTAAACTCCCACAGCTGGGATTATCTGCATAAGACTTGCATAACACAGAGTCACACCAGCAATGTAGTATAGAGAAGGGAGGGACTCCTGAGACCCCACCCCTCTTTGAGAACCTATCAGCAGGTGGTTGATGGGAAGAGCAAGACTTCTTCTGTGTTACAGGGCAAATGTCCACAGAATGGTACAGGAAAGAAAGCCCCGCCCCATTCATTTGGTTAATCAACTGCAACCAAACTCATGAGGTCACACAGACACAAAAATAAACACGGGAAAGTCAAAGGAGGACCAATTGTGAGGCCAGAGGAGATCGATGGAAGAGAGGTGGACAGGAAAAGGTAACTGAGGTCAAAACACATTATACATTATATGCATGTATGAAGACTACAATGAACCCCTTTACTATTTATGTTAATATTCATAAAATATATTTATCTTATACATTTTTATTTATGCATTTTAAATATTTTTATATTTATATGCTAGTAAGTTAGGTCCTCTGAAAACTAGGAGGACTCTTGGGTAGTCTTCATAAAACTGAAGTTGGGAAAACACAAGACCAAAATGAGTGCACGAAAATACCCATGGCCTCATTGGTCACCATCTCACGGGGACACTTCACACATAAAGAGGGGGGATAGGAAAGGGTTGATGCTTGAAAGGAGGGGGACACAGGCTATGCAATTCTCACAGGGTTTTATACAGTCCATTCTTTTTAAAAAAAAAAATATTTATTTATTTATTATGTATACAATATTCTGTCTATGTGTATGTCTGCAGGCCAGAAGAGGGCGCCAGACCTCATTACAGATGGTTGTGAGCCACCATGTGGTTGCCGGGAATTGAACTCAGTACCTTTGGAAGGGTAGGCAATGCTCTTAACCACTGAGCCATCTCTCCAGCCCCTATACAGTCCATTCTTATGAACAAGCTCCTAGCTGGTAAATTGACTTAGAATCCCAAGATCAAATCCCATGGTCCTTTCTTAGCCATCTGTGGGCAAAATGAGGTTGAGGTCCCGACTCACACAATTCCAACTGAGGTCAAACAAAGCTGCCCCTTCCTTTACATCCATACAGAATTGGGAGAAACTTTTTTCTATCAAGGGTGGCCAGCTTGCCAAGGGCCGGTGTCCCATCATCTCCCCCACCCTGAAAACCTTTTATGTAAAGACGCTTAAATCTTTTAAACTCCCCGGCTTGGTAAAGCTTCTTTTACACAAAGGTCCTGCTGCATTCCCCAGATGTGATGACCACCAGGAGCTGCTGACACCCCCCCCCCACACACACACACACTTCCTTCACAGCCTTTACACCATGACAGACTGAGGTCCAGCTCCCATCAATGATGACATAGTCACCACCTGTGTTAGAACAGAACCTAGGTGAACTTCCGGTCCCTGGGTGCTCGCTGACTCAGGGCGGGCCGCAGCACACCCTCTCTGCAGAGGGAAATGAGGTGCCCTCTGTCTTCTTTGTGCAAAACACAGAACATTCTCTTCCAACGCCATAAACAGAAGGCTTCTGCCTCCGATGCTATCAAGATTACAAAACAATAAACAAGCATCCTTTTCACAATCTTTCTGCTACTGCTTTTCTCCTGGGGGTTCCTTTGATGATTTCCTTGTGTAACAGGCCTCCCAAGACGGCCCTGTAGCTCCGCCCGGTGCTGTAAGAACACAAGGCCCTGACACATTACAGAGACAGCACACTCAGGCTGAGTCACTGTGCTGTAGACGGTGGGTCCAACATTAACAGATCAACCACTTATATCTATTACCCAGCTAAGCAGAAACACGTAGAACAAATCTTTGTTTATCTAAAAAAAACCCATATAGGAAAACCGGGGAAATACTTATAAATATAGCCTAAAGAATTGCTAACATTACCCACACGTTATTAAAAATCAATACTTAAAAGTATGGTGGAGGAGCTCATAAGATCTCTTCTCCCTCCCTGGGGAACTATTGGCAGATAATCACTGTAAGGACGGGGATGCCATTTTCTTCGGCCCTTGACCCAGAAAATAGTCTCCCAACCACTCTTGAACAAGAAACTAACTAAGCTCAGTGACTCTCTTTCTCTCTCACGCACGCACGCACGCACGCACGCACGCACGCAGCACGGGCGCCCTGGAGGAACTGAAGCTGGAGGGAGACACGTCAGAGAGAAGGGTTTCAGCAGGGGCGTAGGGTGGAAGCGAGAGGGGAACGGGTGGTGGGATCAGCTAAAATCCATCATAGAAATGTATGGCATTGTCAAACAGTTTCTTAAAATGAAAAACAAGCAAAGGATTTAGCAGGATAAGGCCAAGGTCACATAGCTTAGGGACGGAGAGGTTAATTCACTGGCCCGGACGCAGAGAGAGAGCATCAGTCTCAGCCGCTCCTCCTTCTAGTCAGCTCTCTCTAGCCAGGAAGGTTTTTCTTAGAAGATGAATTTTTGGGAAAACTTCTATTTTGTTGTTTGTAGGTGTTTTAGGTAAGGTTGTAGCGTATCTATTGAAACTATTTTAGTCTGCCTCTCATTGTTTATTCCCATTGAGATGAAGATTTTAATAAAAACTATCTACCCATTCATCAAGGTTGCTTGGGATTTATTTATGGCACAGCACAGAGAAGCAAAGACTTTCTGGGAAGAAAGACTTAAAATCCATTATAGTTTCTATTAATAATTGTAGTTACTAATTGCTCTGAGGATTTTGGGGATATGCTAACATATAGTTAGAGCGAAGCCAGTCCGAAAGCTGTTATAAATAACGTCATAGTCTCACGGAAGTCATGAGAACTTGGGAGTACGGGAGGGTGGGAAAGCGGAAACGGGCTTTTCCAACTCGTGCTTGTTACCGTCCATTTCAAACGGCCAAAGCTGAAACTGGACACTTAAATCCACCTTCATAAAAGATCTTTCTAATTACACTTTTTGGAATTGTCACTGGCAATTGTAACTGTTAAAGGGATCCCACACGTGACTTTTGTCCACCAACGTGTCTGGCAGTCAATGGAAACATGGGCCATCGGAAAAAGGGGACTGCAGCGTTAAGTACCTTGGTCAGGAGAGGTCCCACCAGGTGACAGCTGACTAGGACCAGAATTACAAGGGACAAATTTGAAGTTATCCTGGGATGCAAATGCTAAACACGACTCCAAGTCCTGTAGGTCACTTCATGGAATGGGTTTTTTTGTTTTGTTTTGTTTTTTATCTTTTTCTCTAGGAGGTAGGAGGAACAAAAGATACAGATAAAATTACCTTGTATATTTATTACACCAATTCTGGCAATTTTGCTGGCGAAGATGGCGAATTGAATAGATAGCCGGGTAAGAAGACAATCGGAGGCAAACTGGTAGAAGTGGCCTGGTCTTAGCTAGATGCCCAGTGGAGCCCGAGTCAGAGCCAAACAGAGGTGAGGAGGGTGAGAGGAACCTGTGGTAGCCAGATGAGAGGTGACAGAGCAAGGGCAAACTCAGAGGGTTGTGATAAACAGCTAGAAAGCTTTAGAGGGGGGTCAGACAGTGACTGGGGGTACTACGTACCTCCCGAGAGCAAGCTGACATTCTGAGAGCTGGGGAGACTCCAGAAGGAGCCTGTGAAGGGACATCATGACAGAGAGGCACAAGGACCTCCGGGCAGACAGCCAAGTGCAGACAGTAAGTTGCAGTAACAAACACTAGGCAGAGGACTTGTTTGGAGTTAACAGAGTGTAGATGGCACTTAAAGCACTAGGGGAGATGATGTCCCCCGGGGAAATGGGCAGATAAAAAGAGAAAGCAGAAAAGAGGATCCTGGTCCCTAGGCACTGCAGCCAGGTAGGTGACATCTAAGAAGTCCATTGAGAAAGTGTCAGAGGGAAAGGGGGTGATCCACGGTGACAAGTTCTGCTTTGGTCCCGAGACAAGCCTTTTGACATTTCCAAGTTAATCAAGAGCTGGGTTTCTGGCAGGGATACTGAAGGCAGAGCCATGGGCACGCTCATTGCCTTTAGGCTCCCCTGAAGAAACTTGAGTGCAAGACCCCTGGTGGTCCGGTGAAGGACAGTCAGAGGGAGAAAGAAGCCCCACTCTTGCAGGAAGACAGGCAATCTGAACCGCACAGTCAACCTTCAAGAGACCCCAACATTGTCACAAAACTGCAAAAGCAGATACATTTCCTTTAGGCTAGATCCATCTGTGTGCCAAGAGGACACCTCTGCCCTGCCCCTAGGGAGGCTTCGGTCCTTTGTGGTCTGAGGCATTTGAATGTAAAAAGGCTGGAGAAGACTCACACCACCGGTGAGAAGCCGGCCTCTGCTGCCCTGGAGCCTTTAGCAGCACTCCCTATCTGATCTTTGAGACAAAACGTGATTTCCAGGTGCAGCCTTTTGTTTTCCTTTGAACACCGCCTACCTTCTGTTTGTTAGTCTTAGCTCCAGTTAGCCATAGCTGCTCTCTGCTTCTGACAGAGCAACCTGTCATCCTTTCCTCCCTGGTAGCTGATTAAAGTCACAAAGTTTTAAGTTAGGCTAATTTCACAAGAAAAAAAAAATTAGCTATATTACTATATTGACAAATAGATGCTTAATACTACAGCCTGGGCATTCTGGTGAAAAGTCTTTCATTCATGGTCTTGTTTAATCTTAAATTAGCCAAAATAATGAAGGCTCTTTCTGAGGAGTGTGTGTGTGTGTGTGTGTGTGTGTGAAGGGTGTTTGTTTGGTGAAGGGTGTTTTTGTTTGGTGAAGGGTGTTTTTGTTGGTGAAGGGTGTTTGTTTGGTGAAGGTTTGTTTTGCAGGCCAACAACCAAGCCTGCACATCTGCAAAAGTGTACTGCCACCACGCTACAGTCTCAGTTGTTGACATGTTTTCAACTTCAAGGCATATATATATAACATATTACTCGTCATGGTATGCTTTGGAATGACTGGTTATCTGGGGCAGGATGAGCAGGGATGAGCAGAACTAAGGTGGGCACCTCAACTCAAGGGCCACTGAGTATTTTCACCAGTGTCAACCACGTTTGTATTTTGTTTGACAATACAGATGACAACCCTCTGGGTACTCATTAGTGAAACCAATGTGGAATATTTCATTTACTGTAGTTTCCTATATATTTGAAATATTCCCCAACAAAGTAGCTGTCTGAGAGCCTGCCAACGGTCTGGAAAAGGCCAGTCTTGTTTGAAGGGAAAATTCTAAAGAAGTTAACCGTGTCAGAGCTTCTGATAAACCATGCTGTGACTTCCTTCTCTGCATCCCAGGAAGCCCAGGCGCTGACCTACTGAGCTTCAGCTCAACACAAATCATCAGAAAATGCCAGAAGGAAGCACAGCCTAGTTTGTCAGGCTTGAGAAAAGACTATACACAGAACACTTCCGGGTTTTATGGCATTTCAATAAAGGCTATTACAGAGTTGTTGCAGTTGAATGAGGGAAAGTTTTCTCTCCTAAGGAACACAGAAATGAACCCCAGAACCCCTGATGACCTGTGTGCTCCACAAGAGGAACCCCAAAACAGAACCAGACCTTTACCCTTTGACTTGACTTATAAAAATACTCACTGGAGCCGGGCGGTGGTGCCGCATACCTTTAATCCTAGCACTTGGGAGGCAGAGGCAGACGGAACTTTGTGAGTTCGAGACCAGCCTGGTCTACAAGAGCTAGTTCCAGGACAGGCTCCAAAGCCACAGAGAAACCCTGTCTGGAAAAAAAAAAAAAATACTCACTGGATCTCAATCCAAGCCAGAGGTCAAACCTTGGGATAAACTGCTGGCAGTGGTGACCAGGACATTTGCATACTAATGGAAGTCGATTTCTGGTCACCAGACACAAAGCTTTGTGCTCCTCCCACACTCCCCAACCCCCATCCAAGAACTCGGAGTTGAGCTCTGCCTTCTTGCCAGGAGGTGAAACTTATGGAGGCAAGGATAAAGAGAATCCTGAATGAAAAATAGCTACAATCTGGACTTCTAATGAAAGACTGTCATTGCAGAACCAATATCAGCTGTTGTCAGCAAGAACCCCGATGTGTAGCACGTCTCTCAGTCTGTTACAGATAGGGACACAACACAGCTTCCTCAAAAAATGAATTATGTCACAAATTTCAACCAAGCTCCCCTTCAACGGCTGTCTCTATCTAAACTTTTAATCTTCTTTAGATATTCTGATTCCATTCGTGAAGCAAAATAAGATATAATCCTACTTATTAAAAAGCCTCACGAAAAGTTACATTTCCAAAGTGTTAAAAAATGAGTGTAAACAAAGATCAAACTGTTTTGTGCGTTCTGTCAGCACCTTTGGAAGGCATGCTACCACTCTGGGGGCCTCAGGCTTTATCAGAGGGCAATTTCTGCCCATCCCGTTTAACAAGGAGAGCAGTTCTCTGCTTGGATTTTTGCAATCTTTATTTACTAACTTTGAAGTAACAAACCTTGGTTTCCAACTCTTTGCTTTCTCTTTCTTGATATGACTGTAATTACTTCTGTTGTTTTTCTTTTGATAAAAAATAAACATTATTTTTATAACTGAACGCAGAAAGGTATAGGTTCTGGGGCAGAATGGACTAAAAACTAAAGGTACCAATAACAGCATTTTAGTCATACACACTTACTCCTCAGGGACTCAGTTTCTGCCCTCAGAAAAGGGATGCATGCATATCTACTTCAAGATGCTATGGCAAAATTACATGAATTAATATGCAGAAGGCATTCATATGGGTGCTTGGCACATATTAACCATTATTGTTAGTATTGGGTTTATATTACATTATTATATATAAGTTCCGATATTAGTATTATCATTTTTTTCAAAAGTTTCTGGAGTTTGTCATTTGCTCTTCCAGAAAATATCAGTGCCTGGACTAGGAATGCAAATTCATTTTTCTTTTTTAAATATTTCCTTTATTTTTAATTGTGTATATGTGTCTTGGGTGGGTATATGCACACAAGTCATGAGTACGCATGTCTGCAGAGACCAGAAATGTGCTATCCTGTGGAGCTGAAGTTACACTCAGTTTACGCAGTTAAGACCTAAGTGAACTCCAGTCCCCTGAGAGCACAGTACTCTTCAGTCCCACGATCCCTTTTTTCTTTTTGTCCAGGAACTGAGAACCAACTAATTTCCTTATAGTTCCTGTCACAACCCGTGGACACAACAACGATCATGTTTTGCAGGATGAAAATGCAGGAAGTGTTTATGAGGGAAGAGGAAATGTAGAAAGAACTGGATCTTATCATAGGATATTTCAGCGTTCACAGCAAAGGTGCCTGGCTAGAGGGGAGAGACGGCATGTTCCTGAAGGGAGGGCAGGGACGTCTGTTTCCTCTGTCAATATGGAACAAGCTAGAGAAACGGCAGGCTTGGATTTGGTCCTGGAGACCGAGCCACCCATAACAAACAAGGTTAAAGTTGGGGCAGAACTCACATTTGTAACCGCGTCACCCACCTCCTGTGCTTTCAGTGTCAACAGGATTTACATATGGTGACGCTGCACTTCAGAGAGATAGGAAGGCCAGGAAACGGAGCTCAGCGAAAGAAACCAACACTATGAGCTGGTGGCATATAAGAAAGCCCAGAAGTTGGGGGTCAAGGAGAGGTTACGTTCCCAAATCGTAAGTGACGTTCCCATAAAACGTCCCATCTTTGAAACCCACAGATACAGCATATTCATTTAAGGGATATTCTGAAAGCGTCTTGTTCCATGAAGTTACAGAAAGTAATTAACTGTATAGGAGGATCAGGTCATTCAGAGTTTAAACCAAGAGGCACAACTAGCAGATAAAAGAAGAAGAGTAATTTCTCTCTCTCTCTCTCTCTCTTTTTTTTTGGTTTTTCGAGACAGGGTTTCTCTGTGGCTTTGGAGCCTGTCCTGGAACTAGCTCTTGTAGAGCAGGCTGGTCTCGAACTCACAGAGATCCGCCTGCCTCTGCCTCCCGAGTGCTGGGAGTGCTGGGATTAAAGGCGTGTGCCACCAACCACCGCCTGGCAAGAAAAGTAATTTCTTACACTTCTAGAAATCCAGACATTATTTCAGGGCTGATACAAAATAAGAGCATGGGAGCATTCTTAGACATGCCCCTGCGGTAAGACTGCTGCACCCACACTCCACTGGGAAGAATGGGGGGGACCTGTTGAGTCATTTGAAAGATCCCCTTCTCCAGTTTGATCAAGCACTTTCTAGAGACCCAACTTCTATTTCGTGTCGGTGAACATTCAACACTACAGAGAGACTTGAAAGACACATTTGATTGGACACAAAGTTAACCCGAACAGCACAAAAGGGAGCTCTGGTGAAAACAATCAATGCATACCACCAAATAAAGATTATGAGGTCTAAAATCAGGCTAGCCTAGAGAAGATGATACCACCCAGACGTTCTGACAGGAGTTGGGTTAAGAAGCTGGTAAATTGTGGAATCTGCCACTGAGATCGTCAACCTAGCAGTCACTTGTCATCCATGACAGCCTCGCTCCAGCGGAGTCAGCACGCACTGAAGAGCCAACGCCTCTCTAACCAGGGTATTTTTTGCTGTAAATGTACCACCCTTGCCGCTTACCACCAGACCACTGTGAACTTGTTTCTCCAGTCAATCTTTGATCTAACTATTCGGAATCTGCTATCAAAATCAGTCGCTTTCAAGTCTAATTCGGCAGAATTACATATTTAAATTATCTTGCGTCAGATTATAAAATTGAATTTGATAAGTTTCATTAAATACATTAAACTGATGTCTTCCTAGATTGTCACCAAGCCACATACACATTTATGGAGAGTTATTAAAGCTACTAAAAAAAGATAATTCAAGGGCTGGAGAGATGGCTCAGTGGTTAAGAGCATTGCCTGCTCTTCCAAAGGTCCTGAGTTCAATTCCCAGCAACCACATGGTGACTCACAACC
>JAQHUG010000573.1:167889-182041 GCA_028555095.1 Dicrostonyx torquatus | reverse complement strand
GCACAGGACGCAGGTGCATTGCACTCAGAAACTGCACGTGATCAGTGTGCCTAACCGTTGGAGCATGCTGCCTCCAGACCCTTAAAACCTAACAAGGAAAAATAGCCATACACCAGTCACTAGCAGTTACATTAGCAACCACAATTGCTTTCATTCAAACAATAAAATCATTCCCTTAAAAGGGATTTTAAGTCTGGGTTTTGTTTTCAAAATATGTGTCTAACAAAGATTGTGTTTCTGTATTTGAAGGGCCACGACATGAAGAGAAACTTTTACATAGCAACCAGTTGTTTGCAGGGCACATATATCCACAGAAGTAATAACTTTAATTATTACAACTGAATACCCTTAATACTGCATCCTGATCACACCTTTCAAAGGGAATGCTCGGGCTGACCACTATGAAATTGATTCTCTTGCCTTCCCTACAATATCACTCGTGAAAACCGATGGACGGGAAATACGGAATCAGAAAACCACTGGTGGTGTCGCAGGGTCAAGAAAAGGCAGTAAAATCCGCCTTTTCCATCCCACGGCCCCTCACGTCACCAACTCGATCCTACTACGGGTAAATTCTTGTTTTCCCTTCAGCCGGTATTCCTGAGCCTGTTTCTCACAGATTATGAAATACTTGACGCTACCACAATAGCAGGGCTTCTAGTCTCTCTGCATAGCCTGGTAAACTGCCTTCTGCATGCTGGGGCATTGGGTAAGGATTGGTTTTGCCAGGCAATGCTCTGATAGAATGCCTGGCCTCTTCTTTCCCAGTGGTGGCTGAGTGATGTCAGTTAGATGGTGGGCGGGTTCTTATTTGACATGAATTCACAGTTGTCGAAAAGGCTTGCTGTCTCAAAGCATATTGTCTGCTTTCCCAGAGGTTTTATATGTTCCAAGCAAAAATTAAAAAAAAAATTTATCTTTCTGAATCTTTCTGAAGTCTTAAGTAAAACTGGGAGAAGGTAACATTCACAATTCTCAACACACTGACTAGAGACACCAGGAAGAGCAGTTACAGACACATGGTAATTATGCACCCAAGGGTGGGACTGAGGGAGAGGTGTGGTGTGGGGGGGGGGAGCAGGGCACAGACTTCAGCTCAGAAGAGACAGAGCACCGCTGGGCGTGCCTACAAGGCTGGGCCACCTAGGCTCCCATTTCCTTTTCTGATTGTTCGCAAATTTCTACAGAAAAAAAATTAAAAAAAAAAAAATCACAGATTTGAAGTCTGGAAATCCACTGGGAAACTGGTCATATTTTTAGACTCTGACTCCCCCCAAAATATATTCTTTGAAAACAAAAGCGTTCTAATTCTGAGGCCTCTCCAATCCAACGGGAAGTATGTGCTACCTTTCTGCTGAACCATGCATCGTGGGGTATTCATGAGAAGACAGCACAGTTTGTCAGGACTAACAATGCCGTCAAGAGTCTCACATACCAGAATCTGCAAATAGATAGAAGAGATTGGATGCCACCTATGTGTACTAGATGGGAAGCTCATGAAATACGCTGCCATTACTTCAAAGAGACAGCTTCAGGATAGAGATCCTGACAGTTTTGCTACAGGTTCAACTTCTTTAGCGCTGTGTTACTGCCTTTGTTTCATCAAAGAGTTCCAACAGAAGTCTTTAAATCAATGTATTTCATACAAAAAAAATACATAATTTGGGGCCACTTGGATGACTCTGCCACGCAGCGCAGGCCTCAGAGAGCAGCCGGCCTCTCCGTTTAATGGTGTGTGATGGGTGCCGTTCCACACATCAGTGCTGTCCTTAATGCAGTCTTTTAGGAGCAAAACACTCAACTACCGGCAATCCGCCCAAATCTCGGTGGAAATCCAAGACAAATTTGGCTTCTTCCCGATGTGAGACCTAGCTGCATCTGGAAGATTCAGAAGGCTAGGAAAAAAAATTCTCAAACCAGTATTGTATGGAGTTCTTCACAGAAGAACGCTCTTTGGCCAGATAACCTCCTGCCTCCAACGTGCACCAAAATGAGTCAACCACGCACGTGTTATGCGTTCCTGTGGTGAGCCACGTCTTACAGATGCTATATTTTATCATTTAAAATATTTATATAAGTATTAGTTCTGTTTTAAGCATTTCTCCTACCTGTAGAGCATTTTATAGGAAAATAAAAACACTTGAAAGGCCTGGAGCTACACAGCTAGTACCCAGTTCTAAAACTCTGATACCATACTCAATAGGGATTTAAAACGACATTATTCTCTATAATACTTTGACCTTTCAAGTTATAGAATAAAATCTCTCCACCTTTTCTGGTGGCATGAAAGAGCTACTGGGGACCTGTCCCCTACAACGCCCAATCTGAAGTGACCCATTCACCCCTTCCAGGTTTGGTGATAGGATCACAGTCCATCTCGGGCTCATCTGCTAACTTTACAGCAAAAAAAAAAAAAAAAAAAAGAGCTGCAGACGGCATATTCTTATTTTATTTATTCTCGACTGGTGCTGTCTGAAGGGCTGTGTAGTCAGTCATCGGAGACTCCCATCACAGTTTGAGAGAGGCCCCTTTTAGGCCAGCCTTCATTCCCTGACCGACAACATGGCAGGCTCAGCTAGCAGGCTATTTAGCATCTCCGCTAAGGGTCACACCAAGTGACAACAGTCCTGATTCAATCAGTCTGTGGACCAGGTCTAGGTTGTCATTCTGCTGGCTGTTCCTTCCACTTGAAAGCTTTCCATGACTCTAGGAAAATCACCAGATAATTCTCCGAAGGGGAGCACATACAAGTAAACCATTTTATGAAAGAGACTAGTTACAGAAATTAACTTTCTAAGACTAATTACAAAACCCCACAGACGAGGCGGTCACCACACCACACGGAAGTTGCTGGAGCAGTGTTTTGGATACCCAGCATGAGCGTGTGCAGGCTGCATGTTCTAGGAGCAGGAGGGTAGGTGTTGTTGAAACAAAAAAACTCGAGCATTCTTGTAATTTTTCACATACGGAACTATACAAAATGCCAGCCACTCATGAATCACCCTTCTGCTATGCCAGCACCTGTAACCTTTTAGAGACAGCGCCTATGGATGGCGTGAATTCACTCCGCAGTATTTTCTATTTCATTAGATATAAATATTGTGTGGAACTTTTCCAATTTCATAGTTTCTACCGTTCTTGAAGAGGTCACAGTATGAATACAGAAAGTAAACGTATTTTATTTTTCCACACATCTCACTTGACTTAAAAATATATGCACTACATTAAATTGCTCTTCTTGTTGCGAAATTTTGGGGTTTTTTTGTTTTTTTTTTTTGAGTAATAGTTCATCTCGATGAAGGTCTGCCTGATGATCCCTTTGGGGCAGGGATCCGCTTTTGGTGAGTGGCACGCAGCCTCTATCACGGAACTAAAGCTGTGCAGATACAGGTCATTAGCATGGCCCTGAACATAGCAACCACCAAGCTAGTACTACGAAGGGAATGAGAGATCACCAATTACTGGTATTTTAAACGACACTTTAAAAGAATAAAAGGCTGGAACAGCCGCTCTGTTTCTTGAGGACTGCCCGACACTCAGTAGATCGCGAGAGACTCCTGGCTGCAGGGCAGCGGGAACTTTGGGGTTGGTGGGCAGCATGGGCAGCCGCCGACCAGAGCGCTCCAAACTGTCAGCAGCTGGCCTGAAAAGCCCAGTGACAACCTCAGCGCCACCTGGGGACCCACCAGCGGGGACCCAGGACGGGACAAAAGTCTGTTATCCAAGTACTGGAGTTAAGAAAACAAGATACGCGGGTTTGGCAGCTGCAGTAATCAGGACTGAGGGGGGAAAGGTAGCAGTGCCCAGGGCCTGTCTGGCTTGTCACACAAGCGCCAGTTCATTCGAGATGTCTTAGGGGCTGTTGAAATCCCAACTCAAGACTCCATTCTCCACTAAGTTCGTTCTCTCCCAACCCCGGGCAGCACACCCCGCTGTGGTAGGGGGATGTCCCGGTCCCTGTCTAGCTAGCCCCTGGGAAGAAGGAAGAGGATGGAAAAGAGACGTTCGCGGGCCACCGTGGCGCATAGGGATGCCGTGGTACCTACCATGGTATTCCTGTCCCGGTACGTAGTAGGTGGGGTTGCCCGCAATGTGCAGGGAAATGAGCACCTCGCCCTGCTCCCCATCCCCTTCCAGCTCCCCGTGGTGGGTGCACAGGAAAAAGAAGGGCGAGAAGCGCGGGTAGTAGCCGGTGGCCGCGCGCGCCCTCAGTGTCGCCAGCAGCAGCATGGCCAGGACCAGAGCCCGCGGCGCCCAGCCGCCGCGCTCCATGCCGCCGCGCTCCGTGCCGCCGCGCGCCCCGCGCGCTCTCTCATTCAGTTTTGGAGCCACGCGCACGGAAGGCGAGCCGGCCGCGGGCTCGAGCCGAGCGGCTCCGGGCAACCGAGCCCGCGGGGTGGGGGAAGTTGGCGGGAGACCGCAGCTCCCGAAGTTACTTTGGGTGGCAGGAGCGAGAGAGCGCGGGGCCGGAGCCACGGGCGCGGAGAGCGGTGTCGTCCGCCTCCGAGCGCCGCCGCCTGTGTGTGCGCGACGCCCCTCGGCCGGGCCTGGGAAAGCGCCCGCCCCCTCCACACCTTCTTAAAGCCGCGGGCGCCACCCCTTTCCTCCCCCCCCCCGCCGTCGACACACGTGTCCCAGCCGCGCCCCCGCCCCCGCGCCCGTCCCCGCCCCTCGGGCTCCGCTCGCACCTCTGGCTGGCGCCCCGCGCGTATTGCGTCCCCAGCCCACGTCCTGCTCGGGCCAGAAGGGCAGGGCTGCCCTGTCGCTGCAAAGCGACAAGCCACCACGGACCGACAGGCAGACGGGTTGCCTGGGGAGGCGAAGCCCTGGGCCCGCAGCTGCTCCTTCTGCGAGGATGCGCGGGGAAGCCTAGGGCGGCGGGGACTACGCCGTTCTTTGTCTGCACTGACTGCTCCCTGCGCCTCGCGAGGCTCGCCGCCCCGCAGCCCCCCGCGGCCAGCACTTGTCCCGGTGAACCCCGACGGTGCCCCGCGCGCCCTTTCCAGCCGGGCCTCGCAGCCCCGCCGCTGCCCCTGCCCAGGTCCTTCCTCCTCTGCAACCAGGCTGAAAGGGAGGTTGGTTGGATGTCAGTGGGATTGCCACCTGGAGTGGGTGCGAGGCCAGATTGTCAGGCTGCTCGGCCTTGGGGACCCGACAGGCGCGCTTCGCCAGACTCTGCCCTTAAGCTTTGCTACTGGACTCCTAGGGCGGAATGGGGGTAATAAATTTTAAGTCCGAATTTATTTCTTTACGTGTCATGTATGACCACTGTCTCTGGGGTGGGGGAGGGGAAGGCATGCAGAGGAGTGGCTGGCAGCAGCGATGAAGCGGGTGGTAATGAGCTGTCGCACGCAGGACTGCGGCGGCGACGCGAAATCATCCAGAAGCACGGTTTTGAACGGAGCAGGGCTGGCAGGAGCCCCGCGGCATCCAGAAACGGGAGAGCGGGGCTGCCAGGTTTTAACGCATTTCTCCACCGTCCCGGGCTCACCATCAAGCCTGGATAAGCGAGTCTGCTTGTAAACAAAAAAATAAAATAAAATAAAAAACTCGGGAAACTGTGATACCGGAAAGAGCAGTCAAGCCTGAGTTGGGAACAGGGGTGTAACAGGCAGGTTTTTTATTCCTCTTATGCTAGCGTAGTTTTTCGGGAGATAGAAAGGGCCTAACTGCCTATTGGTCTCCATTAGTTCAAATCCCCTGGAAATTCAACGACTGTAACACACACACACACACACACACACACACACACACACGTAATAGTAATTATTAGACGGGACCTCTGTCCACAGGCCGTAGATCCTTAGCCTAACATAATCCCACCTCCACCACGCCACCACCGGAAGAAGCAAAGTTCGCCCCCATTCCACATGGGAGGAATCAGAATTGTAAATAGTTTGTCCCAAATCGGGCGAAAAGCTGACCCCAAAGGCTCCTGACAGGCAACTGTCTAAAACCTTAGCCTGAGAAGAAACTATAGCCACCAAGGCTTGGTGCCGGTCTCTGAGAAAACTTCCTCCCATCTAGATCAGGTGATTATAGCCGCAGCCGCCATTACGGCCGAGCTCTCTAAATGAAAATTTGAATTCTTCAGTCCCTATTATCACATTTTAAGTAACTCACAGCTACATCTGGAGAGCAGATATTGAGTGTATGAATACGTGTGAACCACCAGACAGCGCTGTCACAAGCAGACGAGAAAAGCTAATGTTCAGCCCGGTCATTCAACTACATTTGCCAAATAACTTCCTATATACCAAACTGCTAGACGTGATGCCCGGAGCGGCAGACAAAGTTAGGTGCCAGGACCACATGAAACTCTCAATCTCGTCTTGGAAGAGAAGGTAGATTAGAAGAGAAGACAGGATAACTTTCTGATGGGCAAATGCTACACAGACGCCAAACAGCACTGTAGAGTTTAGTTTATAGGGCAAAGAAGGTTGCTTTCCACTGATGTCAAGAGATACTTTTTTGAAAGGGGGATGGGAAACTGGAACCTTTTCATGTGTCAGGGCCGTGTGAACGTGGGGGAAGAACATGAGACCCGGAAACTGCAGTCCAAAGGCCCTGAAGCAGCGCCTGGACAGGCCAGGCTCAGGAAAAGACAGCAAGAGACAGGATGCTGTGGGCTGAAACAGCAGATCGGAGCACCCAGTGATGGGGTCCACCTAGTGACTCAAAGACAGAATGCTGAAGGCCAAAGAGTTAGCGAGGGTTTTGACTTCTCGCCAGTGCTTAAATATATTCAGAAGTAACTGATTTTAATGTTATTTACAGCAAGTTTCTAAGATACTATGAAAGTCCATGACTCATTCATTAGTTCACCATGTGATAATCGAAAAACTATGCTATGTAAAACCCTTTGTTAGGCTGGGGGAAAAGCAGTTCCTGCCTCGTTGATGTTACCTTTCAAGTGGGAGAGACAGATACCAATTATTGCGATCGATTATGGAATCACAACACTGATACAGGCTCTTGGGAAGCAAAAAAAAAATGCAGAAAGAAAGAGGACAGGTTTGGCTTTTCCTGAGGAAGGGACTGACATTAAGATCTGCAAGGAGCTGGCTTCATAAAGGAGAAAATACCTCACAGACCAAAGCATCTTATTGCAAGAAAGAATCCCAGGGGACAAACATGCAGGTGGAGTGACCAGGGCAGCCAGTGGCCATCACTCCGTGAAGGGGAAACATGGCAAGCCAGTTTGTAGTCATAAACGTCCCTAAAAGATCATATTCAAGGGCTGGAGAGATGGCTCAGAGGTTAAGAGCACTGCCTGCTCTTCCAAAGGTCCTGAGTTCAATTCCCGGCAACCACATGGTGGCTCACAGCCATCTGTAATGAGATCTGGTGTCCTCTTCTGGCCTGCAGGCACACACACAGACAGAATGTTGTATACATAATAAATAAATAAATATTTTTTAAAAAAAGATCATAATTCCAGCACTCGGGAGGCAGAGGCAGGCGGATCTCTGTGAGTTCGAGACCAGCCTGGTCTACAAGAGCTAGTTCCAGGACAGGCTCCAAAGCTACAGAGAAACCCTGTCTCCTAAAACCAAAAAAAAAAAAAAAGATCATTACACAGCAATGAGAGGAGATGCGGACCTAGACTCTAAGGGAGTGAGGATGTCGTGATTCACAGAGGGGTTGAGGGGCACGAAGCTGAGAAGCGTAGGGACCCACAGCTGTGGGCCTGCGGAACAAAATGGGTGCTGGATTGGAGTCGGAAGTAGTGGGGACAGATGTGTCAACAGTCACTGGCAATGGTCAGAGTATTTTACCTTTTGGCAAATTGTGGCGGTTAGGGAAGCTACATGTTAAGTCTTTCTTTTTTTATTATTTAAGTGAATCAAGTGGAAAAGAAACATATCGCTGAAGTGTAAAAGAAGCGTAAGTATAAAATGTGACCTACTAAGTTGGAGAGATGGCTCAGTGTCTAAGAGCACTGGCTGCTCTCCCCAAAAACCAAAACTCACTTCCTAGCATCTTCGTGATTCTAACATCTGGCTGTAACTCAAGTCCCAGGAGGTTCAACACGCTCGTCATGCCTCTGCAGGTACCGGGCATGCGCATGGCACACAGACATAGCCACAGATAAACACACTCATACACAAGAAGGAAATAATTGTTTTTCGGTGCAGAGCAGAGTGTCGTGGGGGCATCCTGGGTAAACTGCACCCACACAGCTTTAGGCAAAAGTCTCCGCTGCCCTTTGAACAACTGCTCTTCCCCAAGCTACGGAGAGGACTTCCGGCAGGGTGTTCGTTCGAGATGATTGCTTTCTTTTGCCTGTTTGTAAATTTTATATACATGGCATTATACACTATATTTGGTTTTATGTCCAGCTCCTTTGGCTCAAAAGTCACGACTGTGAGACTATCTACACTGGTGCATATGTGGCCGAGGGTTATTCACTTTTAGGAATATACCTCATAGACAAAAATCACCATTCATTATTAATGTAGTTTTGAGTTATTTTCGTCTTAGAAATATGTTTAAGCTTTGGCTATTTAATCATAAACACTGTGGTTCAAAATATTCTTTCATGTATCTTTTGATGAAACAAATATATATATTTATTATATATTATATAATAAATAATATATAATATATAATAATATTAATATATAACAATATATAATATATATCATAATATATATTATTATATATATATTCCAGATAAGAGAGAGTTGGACTGTGGGGAAAGGAACCTATTTCAATAGACTAGTTCAGCAGAACCGGTGGAAAATAAAGTCCTTACATATCAAACGTGAAGTAAAACCAGGAATCCACCGATAACAAAGTATCCAGCCCACACAGCCCTTTGATGCAACTGCCCATTTCGGGTAGTCCTTGGATTTTCTCTTTGGCGGCCCTGTGGGGCCTGGGGCAGGAGAGATAAGGAGATAAAGGTCAGTCCCCAGGTGGAGAGGATGATAGGGCTCTGCTCCTCACAGTGGCTTTGCAGATCAGCCCACACTCCAGGGCTGGCCTGGAGATAGGGACCTCAATGGGGTGTTTAGAAACTCTCGCCTTAACTCCCAAGTGGAGTTCTCTCTGTGTGTGTGTTTTATGAAAACGCCCGTCTATGGTGATACAAAAGCTCTCAAGGCGTGATGGAAGATAAGCGCATAAAACTGGTGCCCATGCCCAAATCTCTAGACCCCCCCAGGGAAGAATGAAACAGGGGAAAAAATGTCTTCCACGTTGATTTTAATCTCGACAGAGGGTAGTGCTCTCAAGGGGACCATCTCACCCAAATTTAAAAGTGCGGTTTAAGAAAATTCTGGCTCCAATTCACACCTTCATCTCACTTGGAAGATCTCGAGCCAAGATTTTGTTTCCTGTCTTTGAAGTGTCCCTACACGCGTTGCAGAAATGAATCCAAAACATCTCCAGGAAGGCAAAGGAGCAAAAACTTCGAGTAAGGGCTTCAAAAAACTCCTTCAGTCAGGAGTTATGAAACACCTGTTCACAGTCAGAAATCACCAGTGCTGGGAGAGATCATGTCCCAGTGAGCGATGAGAGCGGATGGCCAGGGTCAGGTCCACAAAGGCCTCCGGTATTGGAATGTTCAGCTGTCAGTATATAATAATAAAGTTAGAAAAAAATTAAATAACATTTCAAAAGCATAACTAAGAATAAGGGACCATCAGGAATGGCCAGGTATTCTCATAGTGAAAATTCAGGTTAGTCCCGCCCGGCTATAATAGGTTTGTAAAGATACGGGTATGTTGTATCATATATATATATGATCTGAAATACATGCATTTTAACTCAAGCAGAATTGCGTATACAAGAAAATAAAGTCACAGACCTGTGGTCCCAGTGTTATCAGCTGACACAGTGAAGTCTCCTGTTCCACGTCCCTGCACCTCCTGAGTCACACACGCATTCTTCTATGAGTTCCAGACAAAATGGCTCACAAGATTGCTAACGATGTAAGAAATATTAAAGGAAAGAATTCAGGTGACAAATTTTTCCAACATATTCATGGGTACGACGATGTACACATCATTATTCTGCAACATTTCACGATATTTTGTATGACTGGGGAACAATGAATTTTCTGAACAGTGTTGTAACTGACATAGTTTTGTGTGATTATTTGGGTCTGGGAAGTCAGAAAACAAATCTACAGTCTCCACTTACAATTATTATTATTATATTAATTATTATTATTAATTTGGTGGTGACCAAACACAGGACAAATTATAAACAGGCACTCTTCCCCTGAGAAATAGACAAAATTCATCTTAATGAATTTTAATTTAATTTAATAAAAGGTCTGGACCACCATAAAACAGAGACCATGGTTGCCGTGTTCTCTAAAACAACAGCATGAAGTGTCTCTGTTGGGCTCTTCAGCATGCTACCCCCATAATGAAATCACATATGAATAATATTTTTTCCTGAAAGCTTTCTAGTATAGTTAAATAAAAAGGAAGGATTTGCTTAATATTATTGGAGTCAATGCTATGTATGCTGATGTAATGGGAAAAGTATTCAGTAATGGGACTTAGTCTGTGAAATACTCTGAGAAAATACTACCCACATTATCAACGTCTTATTATACCTGAGATTACAGAAAACACAATAGTGTGCTTTCAGAACACATGACTTTTCACTGCAAAAAGAATTATTTTAGAATTCAATCTTTGATTATCAGTGCTTAGAAAGTAAGCTTTCTATAACCCACACACATAGATAGATAGATAGATAGATAGATAGATAGATAGATATGATTGATAGATAGATATGATTGATAGATAGATATGATAGATAGATAGATATGATAGAGATAGAAATGATAGATAGATATGATAGATAGATAGATAGATAGATAGATAGATAGATAGATAGATAGATAGATAGATGATAGATAGATATGATAGAGATAGAAATGATAGATAGATATGATAGATAGATACATGATAGATAGATAGATGATAGATAGATGGATAGATACATGATAGATAGAAAGTAGATAGATAGAGATGACAGATAGATGATAGATAGATAGATGATAGATACATAGATAGATAGATACATAGATAGATAGATACATAGATAGATAGATAGATAGATAGATAGAATTGGAGAGATCTGATCTGCTCACTTTGTCTAAAGAAATCTTGAGGCATATCCTTATAAAAATTTCCCCCCGTTGAAAAGGTGTTCAGAGTTCTGCTTACAAGCAGTTACACTGAATATAATTCATTCATTAATTATACTTCAGCTATAGCATGCCAAGGACCGTGCCAAGCCATGATGATGCAAAATGAATGAGCTAAAGAGGAGTGGAAGAAGCACACGTGACTCCGGTGTAAGCAACACCTTGAGAACAGGAATGTTACAGACTCTGGTACTTGAAGAAGCATGAGCTGTAGGACACAGTCAGAGGCAGTGACCCGCTCCTGCTAGGAAACTCTCAATGGGTAAGAAGTGCCTTAGGGGAGACTTGGGCTAAGTCTCAAGCACTAGAATTCCCCCAGGGACAAGAGAGTAGATAGGGGAGGAAGGGGTAACCAAAGCGTCGTAAACAGAGGGCTGTGTCCAGCCAACGCAAAGCAGGCTTACAGGAATGCGAAGGTCCAGCTAAAGTTGCAGGAAGCTGAGGAGAATGCCTACAGAGAAACTATGTCACATAGCCACTGAGGTTTTATTCATTTGATTATAATTAATTTTGTCTCAAAGCAGTCTAGTAGGTTCTTTTTCTTGAGATGGCTATAGGCTAGGGATTAGGTTAAGGCCTAGGAAACTTTCCTTGCAAAGGACCAGGTGGTAAGTATTTGGGACTTTACCGATTTAGTATTATTTATGTTACTATAGAAGATTGTATAGAACCATGTAACTTATAGCAAGTGTTTATGTGGACTGATTTCATGATCAAGACACTGGTATGTGGTGCTCCGGAGATCCTGGTCTGTGTCTGTGCCTTGGTTGCTGCACCCGAGGTCCTGGTCTATGTCTGTGCCTTGGTTGCTGCACCCGAGGTCCTGGTCTGTGACTGTGCCTTGGTTGCTGCACCCGAGGTCCTGGTCTATGACTGTGCCTTGGTTGCTGCACCCGAGGTCCTGGTCTATGACTGTGCCTTGGTTGCTGCACCCGAGGTCCTGGTCTATGACTGTGCCTTGGTTGCTGCACCCGAGGTCCTGGTCTGTGACTGTGCCTTGGTTGCTGCACCCGAGGTCCTGGTCTGTGACTGTGCCTTGGTTGCTGCACCCGAGGTCCTGGTCTATGACTGTGCCTTGGTTGCTGCACCCGAGGTCCTGGTCTGTGACTGTGCCTTGGTTGCTGCACCCGAGGTCCTGGTCTGTGACTGTGCCTTGGATGCTGCACCTGAGGTCCTGGTCTGTGACTGCGTTCCTGGCTCTTATGACCTAAACCTTTCCCATTAGGTCCCACCTGAACCCTGCTGCACCAGAGATTTAAACTGGTGACAACATGAACATGGAGGGACAAAAACTTTCAGAGCACAGCTTTCCTTGCAGCTGCCCCAGAGACTGGAATAAGCATATATCTATATGACTGGTTCCAACACAACTCAACCCCCCCCCCAAACAGGTAACTTTTCCAAGATTTCTACTATGTGAACAATCTTTGTGGTCAAGCAGAGGTGCATTCTTCTTCACCATGCTGGTCTCACCTGTAAGCCCTTCTGCCTGGGCAACTCTCCCTGGGTTGCCAGAGGCCATGTGAAGAGGGTCTCTCTACTGCAGAAGATGTCTGTCTGGTTCATCCCTGCCCTAGAAAGGCAGAGGTGAAGAAACCTGTATAGGTAAAAGTGACTTGTCTTGCTCCAAAGTGAGCTTCTATTTTCTGTTGTATGAGGCAACTTGTTTCTTCCTGGCAGCTCGGACACAAAATAATCACACAGAAAATGTATTAATTAAACCCCTGCTTGGCCTATTAGCTCTAGCTTCTTACTGGCTAGCTCTTACATCTTAATTTAACCCATTTCTATTAATCTGTGCATCGCCATGAGGCTGTGACTTACCGGCAAGGTTCTATCCTGTGTCTTTCTCTGGCAGGGCTCCATGGCTTATCTTTGACTCGGCCTTCTTTCTCCCAGCATTCAGTTTAGTTTTCCCTGCCTCACTCCGTTCTGCCCTGCTATAGGCTCAAAGCAGTTTCTTTACTAGCCAATAAAAGCAACACATATACAGAAGGACCTCCCACACCAAGTTCCTATTGCAAAACATACAACTTGCCGCCCTTATCACAGGGTCTGCACATGTGTGGTACATAGGTGTGCATGGAAGTGATTAGACTATGTGCAGGTTACAAGGAACATTGCTTTCTGATCGTGAGTTTCTGTCCTTTCCTCTAAATACAGAAAATCGTAGTTTTTCAGTCTGGCCACAGAGGCCTAGTTAGCACACTGATAGAATCTGTCACGTTTAGTGAATGTGTGGGTCTTAGACCATGAAACTCGCCCTGAGAGGCATAAAAACACTCAAGACCTGGGAATGCGTGCCCGTCTTTTGGTGGGAGGGGATAAGATTGGCTACCTCTAGCAACTTATTTCCCTCATTCTTTGTCTTCATTTGAATTTGAGAAAGTTGTTAAGAGTTAGCGGGAACTTGCTCATTCCAAACAATTAATCTCTCTGAATTCCTTTTCTGTGCACGTCCCATGTCAGAGACACACAATAAAGCCACCATTACTTGCCAGTTGCATGAACTTTGATCTTAAGTGGGTCATGGGTCGGTTTCAAACAAAGTGCTAAATGTCCAATACTAAGCAACCTCCATGCTTATGATATTACGAGACTTTATTTTTCGGCCAGAAGATACAATGACATGCTTTTGTCCTTATTTTTTAGCTAATGGCGAGAATAGGAACATAACTCAAAACCATAGACAATATATAACAGTTCTATCAAAGACAAGCTTCCAGAATTACTTGATTTGGCACTATAACTTTTTTCCCAAATAGATTAATGAGAAATTCATTAATATTTAATAAGCAAAAGGCCATTTACAAATTTTACCTTAAAATGTAAAGACATAGAACTTTGAAAATTTTTTTTAAAACTGGTCACTGTTACATATTTCCTGCCAATGTACCGGAGATACTGCAAGGAGAAATTTTTAAAGTTTCAAACTAGCCAATTCACTATCATTTATATATAAAGTATATATATATATAT